>JAYJLV010085650.1:0-40318 GCA_036873485.1 Torymus texanus | reverse complement strand
AATTATTGGAATCTGACATGTTCCTCGATTACCATGAATTTCACGGTAATTTTTACGGAAAAATTCTATCAGTTTACGTATTATATTTTATGGTGTGCGGCGTTTAGTTTACTTATCCTCGAAACGTAAATTTTGTTATCTGTTTTTTTGCGTACATAGCTTCTCACGAAATATTGTATCTATTTTCTACTTGGGCTTTTGCCCGTTTCTGCATAAATAAATAAATAAATAAATAAAAATTCATTTACTCTTATTCGTATCTGACAGTATTTCAATTGGCTGAATAGCTATTTCATTATTCTGTTTAAAGTAATATCAGTTAAAAATGATGAGCTTAATTAATAATTGATTAAATAATTGGATAAGCAGCAAATGTAGCTTAAGGCTTAGAAAATCCAATAAAATTTAGAGTATGTTGCAGTAGAGGCTCTGATTAGCTGTGAATTATGAGCGCGGAGATCGGGATCAAGTACAGCATTTAATTACAGTTAAGCGGTGTTCTTTGCCGTTAAAATTTTTATTACATTAAAAACTGTAATACCAGTATTTCGATATGAAATATGTTCTCGGTCCTCGTATATTAAAAATTCCTGAAACAATATTTCTGCAATTTTCGCATATTTTGTTTTCAAATAATAATATAACACCCAAATAAATTAAAAAAATTTTTATTAATATTCCAAAACAAACATCGCATTACCGCACCGATTTAATCCAACCGAAAAAAAATAGAACCTTCCTTAACCCCTTCGTAGATACGGCAACAATCTATACGTTCTCACACATATACCTATATATACATCATCAAACAAGGCGCGTACTCTTTTACCCTGCGCGTATACTGTGTACATCACATTAAACTACATACACGACATCTCTCGATCACAATTTCGCGGTCACTTGGAATTCTAGCGCTGAGGATCGCGTTTGTATGTATATACATTATATACTACAGTGCCGCCGGCTACGGAAAATCGCAGCTTTGAATGAATCCTCTGTAATGGTGTACGCACGCGAACGAGCTCATCAAAGCGGTTATAACGTGAACGGTATGAAAAGTACGGTGACCGATTTCGATGGGATCGGGAGAAAAAGAGAGAAGGAGTAGTAGATGAAAATGATGTAAAACTGAAGTGTTAGAAGTAGAGATGATATAGAATTTTCGAAATGATGGATGCGAAGGAAAATTGTATGGTATTTGGTATATATTTATTGATATGTGTGGATTATTAGACAGTGGGTAAATTGGTGGTAATCTCAAAGTTAACGTTACTGTATAATAAAAAAAAACTACTTTTTAACTATATAGTATAGGGGTACAAAAATTTTAAATGGTACCTGAGGTTTCACTAAAGAAATCGATACGATTAAATTTTTATTACCGACAATGGTATAAGTACGACTTCGGAATCAGCCATCCGAACGAATTTATAATACCCTATATATAAATCACAAAAACTAAACATAACTCCCCATCCCTCCAAACAACAATTACAACCGAATTCACCGCTATAAAATCACCTATAAAACCGTCAACCGCATATACTAAATCCCATCCAAAAATCTGCGTCGTCAAAAAAAAAAGGTATACTACAATATCGTTCTAGTTTTATAGCCTACATATAAACGCACATGACAATACACACCCCATTGGCGCATCGTATCCTTTGTCGTTAGTAAATCGACCGCGAACACAAGTTGCTCTTATCAACGACCGATTTTGCGTATTATACTCCTATTATATATACATATACATACGTACCGAGGTTTTGGTTTGGCGTGGAGAGTAACCGTGAGACGGTGAAATCCTGAGGCGCATGTGGACCTGAGCTTTGTCCGGTTAACATCGTCGTTGCGGTTTCAGTTTCCGACAGCATATTCTTCATTTGATCGTTATAGTTCCAGTACGAATGTAACGATAGTATCGTAGTGATATAATCGTGTTGTTGTCAGTAGTTCAAGGACAATGTCATTCTTTTTTACCACACGAACGACACTATCTTCAATA
Organism: Torymus texanus; assembly: GCA_036873485.1. Lineage (NCBI taxonomy): Eukaryota > Metazoa > Arthropoda > Insecta > Hymenoptera > Torymidae > Torymus > Torymus texanus. Next base: position 38,310 of record JAYJLV010085650.1, on the reverse strand, counting down.
AGCTTCAACCATTGTTCTTTTTTTTAATATCACATTTTACACCATATTATCGTATATACACACTTTTTTTTTAACTTCATCAATGCATATTGTAATTTAATCCCTCACCGATCATCATAACAATCTCGTATAAAATCAAACTCTATTATCCGTGGTTTTCTCACCCCTTACGTTCGTAATCAATCCTTACACCTCACATACACATATATATATATATATATATATAAGCACTTCCATATACCATCGATTACATTATATCTCCATAAATCAACTAATCTCCGTATCTAATTCGATTACAAACTTAGCACGCGCGGCCGCGAGAATCCGAAAAAACTATGTAATGTCTGTCGGCGGGTAGGAGCGCATGCTACTACTACTGCTGCTGTTCGCGCGGGGCAGAATGCCAACTGACTCGCGACGAGTTAAGACATACTCAAAAGCAAGAGCAAGAGAGAGAGAGAGAGAGAGATCGCGTCTTTCTGTCTGTCTGTCTTCTTCTTCGTCGTCGTCGTCTCTCGCAGTGGCGCGGCAAGAAATAGAGCGTTTTGGAGAGGCGAGTAGGTGGAGATACCGCGGCGATGGCTCCACCCTCATTAAGCTCCCATTGGGCGTTGATGACGCTGACGATGATGTTGATGCTGCCGCCGTATGTGTAGTGTACGCGACTCTTGGATTTACGCGTTCATATATAAGTAAGTGCACGTGCGTGTATGTGTGTCTTTGATTTTTTTTTCTTTTCACGTATACGGGAGGTTTGGAGTGACTCAAGACGCCTGTTGTTTGGTTCGGTGATGTTGATGGTTTATTCTATAAGGAGCTATGATGTGGTTATCATAGGGATAGGGAAGGAAGTTTTCTAGAGGTGTGAGCGGATACGGTGGATTAATATATACATGCTTGTTAGGTTAATTGAAGGGCGGTGAGTGCAGTTGTTTAATTATAATAAAGGGCGAGGGTGGGTGCAAGTGGAAGGTCGTGTTGGGTTCTTTTTTTGTAGAGTTGTTGTTAGGGTTGAGAGTGTTGCTAATTTGAGAGGTAAGTAAAATTAATATACGTGATTGTTTTAGATATTGAGCTTTCGTTTCTGTGAATTATTAGGTTTTAAATAAAGTTACAGGAAAATGTTTTTACGTAAACTTGTTTCTTTTTATTTAAAGATAAATAAGATATATTACAATTATATCATAAAGCAACAAATACCAGTGAAAATATTGATAGTAAAGTTGTTTGAACAATACTACTCACTTTTTCCGCATTAGACATAATCGACAAAAACATTTTTGAAATTACAATGCCATTTTTAAAAAATAAAGCTTTATAATAATCCTACTTTCCTACTCTTCTTCTCCTACTTCAAATAACCATTATTCCACTTTAAAAAAAAGACACCTTTTATCACCTTCCCTCCACCATCCATTCCCTTTTCTTCCTCCATCCTCATCAACCTACCACGGCCCGTTGCTACCGACCTGCGACGGGCACCTAATCGAGCATCACCGAGCTCCTCCCGACACTTCGAGCGATTAACGTCATCGCTTATAAGTACACCTCGTATACGCCCTTCTCTTTTTAATTCAATTATCTTATTATATGCGGAGGCCCGTCGTCGTTATACAGAGCTACTCTACTGGAGCAATATATATATCACGACGTGCTTTTACCCTTCGCTATACTGCGCTCACGACGACGACGACGACGACGACGGCGAATTAAAGACGATGAGAATTGAATCGGACCGCGTGCAACTCATTTTGTTGTCCGCAAAGTGAATTGTTAGAGAGTCTAAGTTCGTGTGTCAGTCGCTATAGCGTCCATCGTCGTCGTCGTCGCTGCTTGATTTAATCAATTATCGTCGTTAGCTGTGCGAATTAGCTACGGTCGCGAGCTAATTCTATCGTGTGAGAGAGAAGGAGAGCTTCAATCTTCCAATAAGCAAGTGCGAAGGATGGGGAGGAGGAATAGGAGGATGATGGGGTCTTAAGACATATTACGAGTTATTGGTATATGTGAGGTGATGGGTCGAAGTTATGCATGGAATGGTCGTGCGTCTGATTTGATTTAAAAGAGATTGAAAATGTTATGATTGAGAATGTTTCGTTGAATGTATAAAGTGTCTAACTGTATTGATAATGGTATTAGTAGTTTATTGATGTAATAATAACCTGAGGTATTTTTTTTTGTTATTTATAAAATACTATGGAAAGAAATGTAGACACACAATTTTTAAGAAACAGCTTAAAACTCGGGTGAAAATAACCGAAGTCGTCTGGTACTTTGGACTATAAAGGTCATAATATTGACCATCGTTGGGTAAAAACAGCCGTACACGTGCATGCATAAGCGCCACGTAAAATACTTATGTTTATGTTGTTTCTGCTTGACTCTCCAGTCTATATAGAAACTGTCGGAATCTTCAGAAGTTTTAACTAACTACTTGACTTACACTATAGGCAATCCAACTTTATTTTTTTCTCAGTATATTTTTAATTTTTCATTCAAATATTAAGCAATAATTATTATACGTACATATTTATTTTTGTTCTCTATACTAGGCTAATAAATAATGGAATTGAATTCAATTTTAATAATTAGTAAAAAATCAATAACAACGTTGTCTCGCGTAACTCATATTATCTAACCCATTTACTAACACCGACAACTACAACCCAATACCTTTACATTTTTGTGTTCCAATTAAAACCTCATACACCATGCGCACTATACTTTCCATACACACCATTCCAACCACCATCACCCTTATCTCTCTCCCTTATACCCACAACGCATATACATAATTCTCGCATCTTTACGAATGATGAACGCTCGCTCGTTCCCGCGATGCGTGCCATACTGGCGCCGGCGGCGTCGGCGCTTCGTTCTCTCTCTCTTTCTCTCTTCCAAGATCCGTCGGATCTCCGCAAGCGCGCCCGCTTATATATACTTATATCCTTTGTCGTCGTCGAGCTACTGCGTTTTACCATCTTTCGCGGCTTGTCTCTCGTTACACAGGGGTGTCGAGTATCTCCCTCTTCTCTCTCTCTCTCTCTCGCTCTCTCTCTCTCTCTCTCTCTCTCTCTCTCTCTCTCTCTCTTGCTCTTTTCTCGTTCGTAGGAAGTTAGAAGTCGTCTGGTACAAAGAGCCGCGCGGTTCTCGATCGTGTGCAACATGTGTGCGAAGAAGAGGACGGCGCTGTGGTGCAGATTTGCGTATAGTGAAGTATGAGGTTGTGGTTATATATATATATATATGTTGTGTGTACTGGCTGGAAAGAGATAGAGAACGAGATTTTGGCTTTGCGATGATATTGTTGTTATTTTCTTTTTTTTTTATATTATACTTGTCAAAGTATACTGCGTTATTTAGTCTTAAATACTCCGCTCCTTTATTTGGACTAACTCTAAATAATCAATCGGTAAAAGAGAAATTATATTATCCACGTGTTTTATCTCGCACGCGTGTAGAACCAATAAGACAACATATATACGCAATACCTATATATACATATATACTGCACACATCGTGCATTCCAACACGCTTATCAACGTTTATACACTTATATCAGTCGCTCTTCGAGATAATAGAAACCTGCGGCAGCTGACAAATTGAGATTCAAGCTTCAGTCGTTGTACTATACTCGATCCGCGAACACAGCGGTTAAAATGGTCGCTATACTCAAACATACCGGCTGGTGTATCTATCGAGCTGTAAAAAAATATTGGTTACGATGCGCCATAGTTATTTTCATCTGCGCTATTGTCGTCATTTCGTTTTTGAACTATAAGGTCAGTGTATTATATCGGATCATGAATAATATTATATAATATAAATGATTTTACTGTCATTTTTTTTTTTTTTTTAATATAGTATTATTCATATATGAAACTTTTATTGTAGTACAACAAAGAGCTGTCGAGTCTAGAAGAGCGGTACGAATGTCAACGAGAAAGTATCGAGAAGGCGCTCGATCAATGGCCTGAGCACACGAGACAACCTGACACCTGGAGACAACCGGGTTTGCCATGGGCATCAATATTTTCAGCTTATCTGGATGGTCGACCCGAAGTTGTACTCGAGGAGATCTTTGATGCTGAAGCTCGTGGCATATGGGCACTGGTATAACTATATGTCTCATATCTATAACCTATATATAGTTTTTAAATATAGCTGTTTAATATCATGGATGACTAAGTGTAAGATTGGAAATCCATAGATTCGAATCATAGCTATTTTGCCGGTAACGTACGACAACGCACCGCTAACATGCTACTACCGATACAACAAGACGCTGATCAGAAAAGCACCGGCGATCGCAACTCACATCATCGCGCCAACGGAAAACTTTGGTATGTCGAATTCGGCTGCGTTTGTCCTTTGCGATGCATTGACTCTTGAGGATGGCACAACGTTACCCTGGCAGGTTAGCTTTACTGATGATCCGTCAACTGATCATAGGAAGATGAATTTCGTAGACGTGCATTATTCCGATCGAACAACAACGCTGGATCAGAACAAATTTATGGCAGTGTGCACGCCGAGTCTCCATCATGGGTTCAATAAGTGGGCGAACCTGGTTGAGTTCGTTGAGTTTTACAGAATGATGGGAGTGGAGCATTTCACGTTTTATAAGACCTCAGTGTCCGTGCAGGTCGAGAGTGTGTTGGATTATTATGAGAAGAAAGGATTAGCAACGGTTATGAAGTGGCAGTTGCCAGGACGGTTTCTCTACGAGAGAAATTTGAGGTGAGTTTGTAAGATTGTGTATATGGTGTATTGGGAAACTTTAGAACTATTGGGAAGTTTAGATTTTCCTGAATCGAATGTAGTAGAAGTTGTTATGGGGGTACCATAGTCCTACCTTACCGACTTCAAAGTAACAAATTTTGAGAATGATGTTATTATTTTGTTCAAAATTTACTAAAAAACCACTAATTATTTTGACCTCTGGTTTCGGCATATCGTTTGCGCATTAAAAAACTTAGAGGAGGGCACTCTTCGTTTTGAATAATTCATTATATTTATTTTTTTTACAGGACGAAATAGAGTAGTCGGTAAGGTAGGACTCTGATATCAATCGAGAATTAGTTATTTATAATAGATGATTTTTTATTGTTAAAGTTTTATTTGTTTTTCATTTAAATCATTGACCGTTGAATCACCAATTTGTATCAAAAATCCAAAATATATTATACAAAATTATGTGTATTATTCTCTGCCGTCCATACTTGTATATATTAATCTATAATGATTGATTTTTTAAAATTAATTATTACAAATTGCATTTTTATATCCAAGGTATAATGGTATCTTCGCAGCGATGAATGACTGCCTCTATAGAAACACCATGCTGGGCGGCTACAAATACGTGGTGAACGTAGATGTCGACGAATTTATCGTACCGAGAAAAGCCGATAACTTTCGACAGATGATGTATTTTTTGGATCCCATTTTTAACAGTAAGGACAATGGAGTATTCATCTTTAGAAACATGTTTTTCTATTTGATGCATGACGACGATTCCTTACCCCAAAGTCCATCAGGTATTCATTATTTGTGAATCCATCAATTATTAGTGAATAAAGTTATTCATCACGTGGATTATGTTTCAGAGATACCGAAACTATTGCTGCACACCAAGACTACGAGAGTGGTACGCGTAAATCCAATTTACGATCGTAGCAAGTATATCGTAAGAGGCCAGGAGGTTATTGAACTGGGAAACCACCGAGTTTGGCATATCAGGAAGACTTCATTGGTCTTCCGAACTAGTAAGATTTACCATAATACTTCTATAACCTAATAACAGTTATTTCAAATTACTTGCTCATATAAACATATTGGTTTCTTCATGCGCAGCTTACAAAGAGGTCGAGGTGAATCCAGAGGTTGCAGGATCACATCATTATCGATACTGTGAAGTCAATGAGTTGGTATGTTGGTTGAGAAACACTGTACGAGATAGAACGGCTCACAGGTTCACTGAGACGTTGGGATACAGAGTCAAAGAGATTATTATGGCCAACTCAACAATTATGTCGCAGTTTCAACACATGTTCATTAATCCTACGCGAGTAGTTCCTAGCAATTCGACGTATGCTTACAACCAAGGATACAATAAATATGTCACACCTTGCTATACATTTCACGGATTACCTTGTAATGAATCGAAAGTGTATAGTTTACCTCCCTATTATAGACCACATTATCGATCGAACCATGAATCGTGATACTCGTATCGCCTTCCTTCACATGGTACAAATCAACAGCTCGCTATGAATCACGACGTTACATGACAACGCAAAACTATGGATCAAAACGCTATTGGACAACGCAAAACTATGGATCACAACGCTAATGGACAACGCAAAATTATGGATCACAACGCTATTGGACAACGCAAAATTATGGATCACAACGATATATGACAACGCAAAACTATGGATCACAACGATATATGACAACGCAAAACTATGGATCACAACATTACATCACAACAAAAAACTATGAATCACAACGTTATAGGACAACACCTCACTATAAATCACAGCGCTACGAAACAACAGCTCGCTATGGATAACAGTGCTATAAAACTGTATGTTGGATCATAACGTTATGTAAGAACACCTCGCTATTGATCATATTCTCACATGTTATAGTTGTGTTTCGCAGAGACCATACAATAAGCGATTAAACATACTTTCTTTTAATAACCAATTCCACCTACCTTCTCATCCAACATACCAATCGCATCATCGAGACCTACACACAAACGCGTGCGCATTCATACACACGCGCATTAGGGGACCGAAAAATCTCATCGCCCACAGACTTCTGCACATAAGCTATGTTCTTCCACAACTCAACTGGCGGCAGTGGCGCGCGTTTTTTTTACCGGCCTTCAAAGCAGCGCGCGGTGCGGCATGAAAGCCAAAAACCGAAGGAGGGTTGCGCGCAGAAAAAAAGGAGACAGAGAGGCGAGGGGATAGACAGCTTGTTTAGCCGCCGCCACCAGAACGTCTTTTTCGCCATTATATGATGCGAGAGAGAAAGAGAGGAAAAAAGCAAAAAGGGAGTTAGATATAACGGATGTGCGTCGACCTACTCGCGGATTTTTTGAAAAGGAAGGATATGCGCGGGGTCGACGATGCATGTGTGCGTTTGTGTGTATAGTGTGATGATTTAATGCGGAAGGAGCGTGTATGTAGGGGATTTGCGATATATCGCTCGATTGTGGGTTTTGGATTGGGGCTATTTGTGGATTTCTTTGTGAAATATTATATTTGTAAAGTGTACATAATATATATGAGAGAGGCTTTCTGTTGATTTTCGATGGTGGATTTTTATTCATTAATTAACAGAAAATAGTATTTTTGCAAGAAAACAATTACTAATGGATTCAAAGTATTAAACAAGTGAACTAGTGAATATACCAGTGAAGTATAGCTACTATATTTCATGCACTTAGTTACATAGTGACAATTAAAAATTCATTTTTCATACATAAACTATGTAGGTTTTATTCTCGTTAATAAAAAAAAAAATAAAAAACGTACTTATCTGAATCAATATATAATTAATATAATTCAATTAATTTTATTTTTTTAATAAAATTACTTTAAAAAATACTTAAAGATTTTTATTTGTTTACTTTACATTTACATTTTCCTCTCCTTAAACAAAAACCATTACTAAAAAAAAAAAATAAAGAAAAATCCGATCCTCACATAATAAAATCCCGTCACGGACTATCTCATTTCGAAATAATTCATCCAATATACCCAACAATTCGCGCAGTCAATGAAAAATTCGTTTCCACAATGCTTGCGAACAACGTATTCGACTCTCCCCTATTTAAAAAAAACACCCGAAAACACTCGACTGACCATCAATCGAAACGCGATAGAGCCATCATCCCGTAACACGCGATCACGTTGTGGTCAACATTTTTTTCGGTGCGCGAATACTATACTCACTTATACATCCTTCTTATACATACACGTACATCGCCCTTCTTTTCTCAGCCAAAACTTTTCGCAAGGGGCCAGCAAAAAGAATCAGCAGCTCTCGCCGGTCAGCACCGTGGCGACTCTCATTGTACTCGCGCAAAACTGGCCAGTATAGTATGTATGCATATATATATATATATATAGAGAGAGAGAATGCGCGAAACCGTATGAGCCCAGCTATTGTCGTTGGCCAGCGACGCATGCGTTCGCTATACTTGCGTTTATAATTTCGAGATAAATCCGGCGACGAGGCTAGCCGTTTTTGCCCCTCTCTCTCTCTCTCTCTCTCTTGGTTTCTTTTTATTTCTACGCAACGTTATGTGTGTGTGTGTGTGGTTCGAGGGATGAGACGAATAAGGGACGAGGGGAAAAAAAGAACAGCGTATATAACGCAGTGTGCGTAACGTAATTCTTGGGATTTCGTTAAGCAAGACGAGATCATGGTCGTCGTTTTGATTTTGGTGTACTAGAGTGAGAGAGAACGACGGTATGGGTTATGAGCGAGCGCCGGAGGACAACGGGCCGATGGTTTAGTGTAATTATAGGTGGTCAGTATATATGTATGTGTGTGTACATGTGAGAGTGTAATGCGTAGAAGATGAAACGTTTGTAGTTAGAAGGTCTAATTTCATGCGAAGACACGCACGGGATTTTCTGTGTTTTCTCGCTTTTGGATAATAAACGTTTTCGTGTATATATATTGTAGATGGTTGAATTTAATGCCTCGGTGGAATTTAATAGTTTCTAATGATTCATGTGCGGTTTGCATGCGGTTGATGTAGTTTCGTTATAGTATTTAGCGAACGGAAAATTTTTGATTTTCGGAAAGTAAATTAGTTAAAAAAGAAATTGAGATAATTATTTTATCTTATATTATTTCTTTTAACTGTAAAATCAATCACTTATACAATTTAAGAAACTACAAAGTATTACACGAATAAAGTTCAAACATAAATACTGGTTTTTATTCAACTATTAATCGACTGAATGAATACTGAAATGAATACTCTTCCTATTCGCATAACCACGGCCGGTAGTATTTCACGTTTATAAAATTTTAGAATATTAACGTCATATGCTACTTTTCAAAATATAATGGGTTATTGTCAAGCAATTTATGCTTGTTTTCAAGAAATACACAAAACGGCTTTTGGACCATTAAATATATAAATAAATAGATACATAAATATAATTTTAAAATATTGCAAGATTTTTTTGATCTCATTTCTATGCTATTCTAGAACCTCTTCGCGTATACCAAGGTTCAATCAATTGATACCCCCTCCTTCCATATCATACCCATTCTTTGCATCCTTCTTCTCTTCTTTCTTCAGAAAACACTATCAACCCTCTTACGCACATAAAAAAAACCATCTCCCTCCAATCCTTCATCGCACCCTCAACGCACAAAAGACCATCGTCGACTCCTCGATATATAAATCGCTCCGCTTATCCGCTCTCTCCCTAAAAAACGATCGATGGGCGCGCGCATATAGAAGCGTTAGCGCATACAAAAATCCCGTCAGCAATGCTAATATTGACATGAGATTATAAAGCGGTAATGGAAAAAAACGCGCGCGTTTTATATATGTAAGAAAACCGGCTGAGTTCCAGTCTATATGCTTTTCTCGTTAGCGATCTGATTTTTTTCTCTATACGCTTTTTACTTATTATACTAGCGTGCGCGTTAGGCACGAGTCGTTAATGATACGTTTTTGGATTATGTGGTAGGTTGTTGTTTTTTTTATTATAAATGATTTTAAGCTAGAATGGGGTGGATATAATGTTTGAGAGGATTTTTTCAGAGGTTAATTGATGATTCAGTCGCGTGTGTGTGTGTAAGTAAAAGGTACGCGCGGAATATAATGGTTTGAAGGTTTGTTGATTGGATGTTTTAAGGATTATGTAAATTTTTTTTTAAAGTGATTGATAGTTTTAATATCATCATGTTAATATTCAGATGAATGATAAAATTTTAATATTAATATAGATTGAATTCAAATCATTATATCAGTATAAAAGTAAAACAACAACGTTAATACTTTACTTTATTAATAAGTATTTCTCTTACTTTACTCTCATATATACCTCACAAACCATACACGCATTATATTTGATAATTGAATCAACCACTTACAAGAATTCCACACACACATATATACACTACAAAACCAACCAAAAAACAAAAAAAAAAAGACTAACAATAACTCCTTTCCTCCACTCGCACATTCCACAACCAAAAGAAAAAAAAACACCCACACACTTTACGCAAAAAGCACGCGAGTAGCAAATCGGAGCTCAAGCATCGCCACGCGTAAAAGTGTATGCGTACGCGTGACGCGTTCTTATACTTATATACGTCGCGATGGGAGGTCGCTAATATTAGTGGGCCATCAACATCGCTAAAAGCCAAGCGCTCATGCCACTATACGATGACGACAGCTGACCGTGGTATAAACCACCGGGCGGGCTATCCTCTCTCTCACTCTCTCCCGCCTTTTATTTTGCCGAAGAGAGAGAGAGAGAGAGAGAGAGAGAGAGAGAGAGAGAGACAGACAGACACGGTAGTCGCGACACCGCGACGCGAACATCGCGAAGCTTCCTGGAGAATTATTAGGGGAGCCTGCGCGCACGCGTGAAACGTGTATAAACGGTGTGTGTGTGTGTGTGTGTGTGTGTGTGTGTGTGTGTGTGTGTATATATACACGAGAGGATGGCTTTATGAGGGAACGAAGTGGACGACTAAGAGTTTAGAAATATTATTAAAGGTTTGTGATATGCGTGCGGATCAATGGACGAGTTGAGCTAGAAGTAGTAGTTGTTGGTGGTTCGAGGAACGTGATATGGTTATTTTTAACTGAGAGTGCGGTTGATATAATAATTTTGGAATGTAGTTATAGATATGAAAGTATATGGGGTTTGTTGTAAGTGTTTGAGATTGGCTGTTTCTTTATATACGTTTGTGAAATGAATTTAGTTTTCAATATAACAAAAAAAATGTATTACGAAAATTTATAGCTATATACTTTTGATAAAAATCAATTATCCGTATATTAATTATAAGGGAAATTCACTCACACCATTTTATTTATCAACCTAAGAAGCAACTAAATAAAAGTATATATATATACACTCGTTCGGCACGTAGCTACGAATAAATTATATTTTTACCACATCAATGTTTATCACAAAAAACTCCAGCGACGGTTCCCGTTTGAAATTATAAATCTCTTCCTCCCGGTGGACAACACACATATCCCGGCAGTTCTTAACTCCCTCGGGAGACAACACACACACATATCTACAGTTATATACTATTGAGTCAGAGTGTCCTGCTCTTTCTCTCTTTCTCTATGTCGTGTCGTGTCCTCCCGGAGCGCGACGTACGTTCCTCTTCTTGGCACCTTCGTCTCTTCACGTTCGTTGTTTCTTTTCTTTTTGTCGTCGCTGCTATACTGCTGCCGCTTTTTTTCGCTCGTGTGCACACTACTCGCTCTTCCAAGAATGTTCTCTCAGTGTCGTGGGCCAATTTTACCCACTTTTCACTTTCTAAATCATTGCCGCGGTAGTGTTGCCCGGAGGATTCTATTTTAATTATTCTCTTGGGGATATGAGAGAGAGAGAGAGAGAGAGAGAGAGAGAGAGGGAAGAAGAGGGATTTGTCGGTGCATGTTGATTTGGCGGATGACGGATTGGTTGGTGATGAAGAGCATGCACGGGAAGTAGGAAGGAAGGAAGGAAGGAAGGAAAGGAGGGTGAGTAGGTTGGTTTCGAATTTATTGTTATTGTTAAGTTTTTGTGTGGGGTTCGGTGTGATGTACAGCGAGGTTTGTATAGGAGAATGTTATTGATGAATGTGGTATAGAGATGTACATGGGACAACGAATAATTATATTCATATGGTTTACGAGTAAAATTACTTTTTTTTTTTTTTTGGAAATACAGAATAATGATGAGAAAATATTTTTATTTATACTTGATTAATTTTTTAAGGAATTGACAATTTTTTTGAATGTGTTATATTTGCGATTTTTAACGTACAATGTATTAGCTTATTTTTAATAGTAGATTACATACCTTGGCCAGTAAAATAAGAAATGTTTCAGCTCACATGTAATTGTCGACCGAGGCGAAGCCAAGGTTGATAAAAAATCTTTTTTCTTCACATATATTTATATAATTATATTAATTTTTAATTTAACGGGCAATCGTAAACATCTGGGTATCAAAACTAAATAAAAATTAAAAGAGTAAAATTGACAAAACAAATTTAATTAAAAAATCACAAAAATTCGTTCCTATACCGACGTACAATATTAGAAATCAAATGAAAAATCAATTCTAATAAAAAGTCATCATATATCTAACAATAAAATCGTTACACACGTCAACCCATTCGCTTTTCCCCCCACAACCATCTTCTTCTATAATATACAGCAATGAATCAATATACCCGCAGACAGAAGGCACGCGCCTCTCGCCTATTTCTTTTAGAATCACAATAGCCATCTAAACTCCGCACCATTATATCGGTGCTTCTCTTCGCCAAATAATAACCGTTCCTCCCTTCTTATATCGCATATCGCGCATGTGCTCGTCTCTCCATATATAATAAATAAGACGCGACTCGTATACTATACTACACACAAAGCAAAAGAGTACATAATCATAAAATACGCGCTACTGGCCTATGCTAAGCTGCTAAATACCCTTAAAAAAGTATCTTCAAGCATGAGAAAATAATCAATAAATTTCGAAACAGCGACGTGGCAATATCTTCGGCCTTTTTTTTTTATTTCATTCGAATATCCTAAGAAGTTATACTTCGTCGCACGCCATTGGGCATGGATAAAGAAGAATATATAGTATTGCAGTGACGGTAAATATAAGTGGACGATGCAGTAGTATAGCAGCCGTCACTGACGGTTTCTTCTATATATATATATGAGTTTTTTGTGCGTATACCCGATTGCGTAAGCAAGAGGGACTTATATACTCTACTCTCTTGGAAGTGCCGCAAAAACGAAGAGAGGAGTTATGGTATATAGTATGATTTATTCGCGCGCACGCGCTGCTGGGTACCGTCGTTGAATACGTGTGCTACTACGATATGTGTGCTATATAGAGGTGGAGTTATAATATGAGACTGTAGTGGCGACTATGAATTTCGGGGGTTAGACATAACAAACAATTTTTCATGTTTATAAACGTGTAGAGTTGATGTAACGTTTTATATATACTATATGAGATTATGTGTTAAGTTGAGAGTTTTGGTTATGAAGATTAATGAAAATATTTAATTAAATTAAGAATTAGTGTCGTTTCTAGGTTGACTGATTTTGATATTTCTATTTGGTATATTTAATTGTGAAAATGGATGTAATTGGGTTATTATTTTATTATTAAGAGATTCGTTAAATTAATTGAATAATATAACGTAATTACGACTATATTGTTATATATCTATGTGAGATATGTTAGAAGCTTTTAACTTTACAACATATTCCGATACGGATGAAAATCATATTTATCTTGTTCTGCGAAAAAAAACATTTCCTTTTTTGACAAAACAATATATATATACAAAAACTGTACGCTGTGGACCTTACGTTGAGAATCCCAACGTATATACTTTGACGCGAAACTGACACGCCACTCACTCACGCGTCTCTCATCCTGTCAGGAATCACGCAGACAATTTCATTAAGCGTCGTTTTTTTCCATCCTCATTCGCCTTTTTTTACCGCAACACTAGCATTGTCCATCGCTAACAAGATATATCTTCACTCATAACTTACTCGGACCTTTTTACTACTATTACGGCTACTACCCTTGACTCCCACATTTTTTTCTTCTCTCTAATTCGTGGGAAATTTGATCTTAATTCGTCCGATGCTGTTATAACCTGCCGGTCACTTTTTTTATCCATTGCGTATATCATAGAGAAAAAAAAAGAAGCCAAGAGTCGCTTGTCCGACGGTCAGTGGCACACACACGCGAGTTTTAGAAAAGAGCCGCCGCGTGTAGTAGTACGTGAGATCTCGGTGGTATACTTTGTGCAAAGGGGATCGTGCTTACTTATTTTTTTTTTCTTTTACTCGCTCTAATAAGGGGGACAAGGGCGAAGAAGCGCTTCGCTTGGTATCTTTCTGTGTCCCTCCTGTTGCGGAAAAGTCGAAAGATTTTTCCCAACGTGTCTCGGTGGAGGGGATTTTTTTTTTTTGCGAAGTGGTGTCTTTTTTTGTGGAAAACGTTTTAACTTTATTAGGAAGTGGATGTATGACAGTATATGGGTATTAGGCAACTATTTAGGATTGGATTGGAGAGATTTTGGTGGATATTGATGAATAAGGTTTTGATGTTTTGTTGTTGGTGAATGTGACGTGATTGGATTTTAATTGTTTCTTTATTGATAGATTATTAGAGTTTTATTGGGTTGCCGGAAAATATAGTAAAAAACTTTGATTTAATGCAAAAAGTACAAGATAGTTGTGTATAATATATAAAGTATTTAGTAATATAATTGAAGTATCTTCTGTAAATCTGTAAAAAAAATTAATAAAAAGCAAACAAATATAGATATTGATGTATAAACTCTTACAACATTTTTTTTTTATCAAAAAATAAAAATTATTTTTACTTTCACGTTAATAAAGATATTTCATACAATTTTTCATGAACTATTTTTTTATAGTACATGGAAAATATCACAAAGAATGAAATAAAAAGTTCCCATGGAGATGTATCAAGCTATTTTTTTCTGGAGATAGTGAAAACTCTATTAGGGTGAGGGGGAACTATAAATCTTGCTAATATCTCCATAACCGTTTGTAAACTAGAGAAATATATTATTTCAAATATTAGGTAATACAAATAATTAACATTCAAAAATGTTGTTAATACTGAGAATTTTGGTACGAAATATCATCACAGAATAATAATAATTATTTTTTGTAACACATGCATGATTTTCGCGATTTCTCGGTTTAAAAAGAGATCGTAAAATGGTTTTTTTGACCAATGGAAAAAAATACATTTGCGCCTGCTGCTCTAAAACTGCGTAAAATTGCAAAAATTAAACATAATCAGCCATAACTTTGTGCGTGCATAATGTTTTTCATGGCTTTTTTTATTTAAAGAGTAATCCAATTTTAAGAAAAACAAGAAAATTTTTATTTAATTAATATTTATTTAATCTTAATATTGTCCAACTACAAAAAATCAATAAAGGCTCGTTTTTTAGGCTCAAAAACCCCGAAAATCAATACATATATCCCAAAAAAGATGTGTGCATCTAAGGCTAGTGGACCTTTGTCTTCGTGTGGTTGCAGTACGAGTCGAAAGTGAGCTAGCACGAGCTGAAGGCGAGTCCGTTTTGTGAACCAAAGACAAGTCGACACTCGGTCTAAAAAGTCCACTTCACGCCCTAGGTATACAATATACTATTGTTATCCCTGGAGTTGGAGAATGCCTTGTAACAGGATAAATTCAGGAGCTATTTCCCGAACTTCTAGCTGGTGCTGCTCACTCTCTAGAACTTCCCGTGTCATGGGAGTTAATTTAACCTGATATCGGGGATGCTGTAATTTAAAATCCATGTTCAAATGTCGAATTCGCGCTCGCACTCGACTTTTCCGTGTATCGAAAAGAAAGAAACTAGTGCTGTTCGCCTTGTTAATAGTAGGGGAGACCGGGGTTAGTTGGAATGAGGGATTGCTTGGTCGATGGCTAATATCTCGTTAGTAAAACGACAGATCATACTGTGATTCATATAAATGACGTAGAATAACAAAAGGAATGTTTGTCTTGAGTTTCAGTTGGATCGCATAGTTCATCGAAGAAAGACGTAGGTTTGAATTTTTCTCGACTTTCTTTTAACTTTATAGTATTGTAGAAAATGTATAATATCTTATTGTAAATTAATTTTTTCATATAGCAAATGAAAGTAGCTTATAAGAAATGCTTTCTACACCTTTACGATTTTTTTTTTTTTTTTTTTGGCAATATCTAATGTCACAATAGAGTTTGGAAATTGATCTGCACCATCAGGGTATATTGGCCAACTTTTTCCGAGGCAAGTTGGCCGATCGAAAAATTAGAGTTTTGACAAATAAATCACTTTTACAGATCAAAATGGTGCGTAATTACAAAAGAAAAACCGATAGAGCTTCTTTATCAAAGGTTGAAGTAATGCGAGCTGTTTACGCGATCAAATTCGAGCGCAAAAAAATCGATCCTCATGAAGAATAGTTGCGTATATAACTGTAAATGTATAACTTGCAAGCATCCAATGTATAATTGGATGCATGAATCATGTGTAGGAAAGAAAAAAAATTTTTATTTGTTGTGACTACGAATGATTTATTTTTTCATATTTATTTATTTATCTATTCATGTTGCTTATTTCATTTTTCTCTTGTTTATAGTTATCGCTGTTGTATATTCTTCTGAATTAGCGTGACCGACTTTTTTTCGCTTTTGTGTTTCCAATTTATTTGTTTTTGTTTATAATTTTTTCAGAAGATTTCTACAATATACTGTATTTTTTGCGTCAAAAGCAAATTAAAAATAAAAATAGATTTATTTTTTATGATTTGATAAAAATTCATTGTCGGCCAACTTTTCCCAGACCCTCGAAAAAAACACTTGTAAGAAAATTGTCCATAACTTTTTTGGATGACACTTGATCTTTATGAAAAAAATTTATGGATGTTCTATGGATGGAGTACTTTGAGATAATACTTTGACTTTATTGATTGAATTCGTAGTTATTTGGAAAAAAAATAAAATGCAAAAAGTCGCCAACCAGCCCCGGTGTCCCCTACAGGTAGCGCCCTTCTGGTGTTCATTTTTGGAAACTTAAGTGGTGGGTACCAAACATATTTGTGTACGGCAACACATGAAAACCACAAAAAATAACTTTTAAACGGTAATATAATGTAAAGTATTATAGTAAAAAATTATTTATATTATTTTTCCTAAATTGGAGAACACATAAAATATTTTCGAAAAATTTTTCAGTATTAAAATATTTTAAATGTTAAATATGGTCTGGTGCTCAGAATGATCGTCGTCTCGGTACGACGATCCTGCGGAGGCGGCTGTATCCTGTATCCGGGGGAAGGTTAGGTAAAGGTTAAGAAATAAAGAATAATCTTTGTTTGTTTGTTTGTAGTATCATTTATTAACGCTCTAGAAAAATATCCCCTTAGCGCGAACTTCACAAGAAATATACATAATATTATAATGTTACAATTCGGTAGTATAGTTGTATGTACAAGTTTCAAACATTATATATAATTTACAAACATTATGTACAAGTTACAAACATTAAACTTTGTTACAAACAGAACAATAACAAGATCTATGCATTACGACTAAACATGCACAATTCAAAGTACACGTTGTGTTGCATACGGATAAGAAGTCCGGATCCGTTAAGAGACCACTTATTTTTGTGATGCCAAAGGTTCTTTGAACTCTCGACCAACTTTCCTACACGTTTCACTAGATTTGGTTTTTTCTCTCCATCTCTTTTCATTATTAATATAACTCTTATTACTTACAAAGAATCATTTTTTGTTACGTAATTTATATAATTAATATTTATATTATACGTAATTTAGTCGAAAATAGTACATTATGTAACAAGGTACTAAAGTATCAGATTTTTCCCGCGGGTAGTAACCACCCAAGAGAAAAATCTGTTACTAAACCAAAGTTAATTTAATCAAAGTAAAAAAAAACATACATATGTACAGTAAAAACGAATACTTTTACCACGGAATATCTTCAGGGAAATCAATGTATTCGCTAATATGCTCGCTTAAGTTGTAAGTATACAATTTGAGGGCGAGGAAACCACCATAGCCCTTTTGTCCACGAAGATAAAGCCCACCACCGCTAAGCATTGTCAGTGAACTCGGCACGACTTGCTGCGTGTCAATGAAGGGAATCGTTGTCTGGCCTCCGTCCTTCTCCATACTCGTAATCGTGAACGTAACGTACTGGTTATCATTAGAGATAGGTGTGTTCTCCCCTAGAGCTTTCGTAGGTACATCCGCGTCACTCAGTTCAAATTCGTTCCTGTTTAACAAACATTTTGGTTATTAAATTTTTTTAATAATAATTTTCTTGTATATGGCTAGAAATAAATGCTATGACTCACATTGGGCTATCTTTATAAATAATATCAAAGCACTTGGTTATCTTGCCCTTCGAGAAGTTGATCTTGCATGCATACGGTTTTAGCGTTATTCTGTCAGAAATGGTATCACTTATCTGGAATCCAAATCCAACCACGGCGCTATTCTTAGGGAATTTGAAGCTCATTAGGTCGATTGATTTGATACCCTCCCAACTGATCGGCACTCTGCGATTGTTGTCTATATAGACACCGTATAGTTTTAATAAGTAATTTTTCAATATATTGCATGATAAGAATTATTGAAAATTATCGAAACTAACCTTTTATTATGTCTAACCATTCCGTTGTAGTGCCGTCGATAATTCCATTGGGCATGAGTTTCGACTGCTGTATTTGAACGTAAATCGTATCATCCTCGACTACTAGTCTAGCTCCTGTTACTACCCTAAATCAAGAAGATAATTCAAAATAATATTATCGTGAATGAAGAAAGCAAGATTAAAAGAGATTTTCGTTATAATTTGCCGTACCTGTCAGTTGTGAGTTCAGTCAGAATACGCTTCGTACTGATATAGTATGTTTTCTCTGGGCATATACACTGGCAAAATTTGCATGTTATACTTGAATAATCTACGGGGCCGTTAAAAGAAATATCCATCAGTTTTATTTCTTCGGCCTGATCTGCTGGACAGTAGAATTCGGAAACATTGTCGGGGTAGACGAAAGACGTGTATCTTTTCATCGCAGTCTTGTCAGACTGTAATGGAATCATTATTATTATAAATTTTATCAATTTTAGTATTACTAATATATTAGAGGACATATTTTGCCTTAGAAGCACTGTGCGCGGTTTTTGATATCACTTACAAGGAGACCACGAGGCATTCAAGAACCCGATTTTAACCAAATTTCGGAAAAATTTGCGCACTTTTTACTTTTTTTATTTAAATTTGAAGAATTTTTGTCTACCCGACTTTTTTCCCGAACTTCGCGATTATCGATTCACTCTACGAGCTTCGAAGAAGCTCGCGTCACGACTCAGTCGAAGGGCCGCATCTTCGGTATCGAGGGAAGGGGAGCGAGCGGTCCGCAACCCTAGTAGCAGACTATCTGCTGACTTTTTTACTGCCGCTTTTCGGTAGCCAATCCGCGAGCACGAACGCTCGTCTCCGACTGTTGCCGAGGTATTCCGCGCTTCGCTGGAGGTGGACCTCCTGATCCCGCCAAGCTTTCGCCTCCTCGCCAACAGCGACTCCGTCATACTCATGTTTCACGGTTTTTTTCCAATGAGCCTTAGAGCTTACGAGGCCTGATATCTTATATATCTTAAAAACTCAAGTCCCTCTCCAAACCAAAATAACTCTCGAAATACTTAGCCAAATTTTGAGTGTTACTAATATAGAGTACAGATGAAATCTTTCTATTTGAAAAAGGGTTCATAACAAAATTCCTATCTGTTCAAAAGTTATACTGATTATATTATTATAAATTTTCAATAAAAAATTCAAAATTACAAATTTTTGTAAATGTTTAGAAAAAAACCGTTACTGATAGATTGGCACGTAACCTCCTGAAACTAATTTATTGATTTTCACATTTTTTAATGTAATCAACAGTTGACAATTTGGCAAAATATAGATATATATTTATAAGATATACATAAACAAATTTTCGAAACATTATTTATTTTCACTATTTAAATATAATCTATTAAAAAAAAAAACATTTTCATTAAAAACTCGCATCCGAAAATAATATAGCTATCGAAACCATTTTTTTTTAAATTATAAAGAATTTTACCTTGTTTCGAAAAAAAATAATAATATAAGAGATATTATCTTTGAAATACAAAAAAATATTAATGTAATATTTGCGAAATAAAAAATGTAATCTTTTCCCGGGTTTGCAGAAGAAAAAAAAATAAGCCATTATAGTTAAAATCTATTCATTAGATTCTGAGATACAGCTGTCTACACACACGCACGCACGCGCCCGCATTCCATACAAAAAATTTTCAGAAAATTTATTGGTTCCTGAGACTTCAAAACATATTTTTATCATGTTTTTAGCAAAACTTAAATTTTTGCTATTACAAAACTTCCTCTAGGAAAAATTTAATATCGATAAAATTTTTGAATGGATAGGAAATTTTGGATAAACTTTTTTTTCACATATAAGAATTTCATCTGAGCTCTCTAGTAGTAAGACTACAATTATGGTGAACATAGTATTTCGAGAGATATTTTGGTTTGACGAGGGATATGAGTTTTTAAGATATATAAGATATCAGGCATCGTAAATTATAATCGAAAACTTATTGGCAAAAACTCTGAAACATGATAGTATTTTTATTTTTAATAAGTATATTTTTCCAAAGTTTGATCAAAATGGGCTCTCGGGGCCTCGTGGTTTCCCTTGTTAGTAAATGTAAGCATTGGAAAATGAACAGAATTATATGTAATGAATAGAATATATTATACTTTTCCGGCTGTAATAAAATATTTTTCGGCTCTAAGACGCTTATTTACAGTCAAATTATATACCCTAAAAACGTTTTTAATTAATTTTGTTTTAATACACAGTTCTTTGAATTAATAGTATCTATTAAAAAATAATAAGTTACCAATATCTGAACGAAAAATAATACTATTAACTTCCCCTTATTTGTATAAAAATAATAATAATAATAATAATAGAATCCTATATTCATAAAAAATAAACTTAACAAAGTTTATAAAAATAAATTTGATGCTAAGCTAAACTTTTATTGGCCTAACAAATAATTCAATTTTTATCAGAACTGAATGAAAGAGAAAAAAAGAAATTACAACTTACGTTAATGCAAATGTGAGATTTCTTTTTCGGTTCTTGACCATGAAGATTATTACATCCTACCAGATTGTTCGGGCATTTACGAGTTCTGCTACACATCTGACGCACGTCGTTAACGCCACAGTTATCAATCTTCGTCATATTTATACACTTTTTTGTGGCACACGTTCCAGTCCAATCGGCAAAAACTCCCTCATTGAATATATACTTCGAGAATGCATTTAGCTCATAGTATATATTTTTATCTACAAAAATTGTTGAGTTTATAGTTTCTGAAAACCTGGTCACGCACATAAAACGCGATGCGTAGATGTCGAGCGGTTTACGATTACTTTTAACTACGGGAAAGTCATTGAATTGAAGCTACAGAAAACTCTGTATCATAATCCAAAATATCTAGAAACCCGATACTCAAAAATTTTAGAAATTTGTATTTCTACTCTACCTTTAAAACCCCATTTATGCATTCCAGCTTAAATACTTGTAATTATCTTTATAGTTATTTTTGAGTTAATATAAGTATATATTCGCTAACAGAGTTTCAATTAAAATGTTATCAGTAAATAGGTCACAATTCTTACTTGGATCAGTTTTGGATGCATCGCATCTCCAAAGTTCCTGGGATGCAGAAGCCATAAGTTTCTTAAATTCTTGTACAACGGTACTGTACATGCTATGTACTTGAATGCGTAGATTTCTTCTCGAATTATCGAAGATATTTGAACTATTTCCTAGAAAAAATCCCGTTATTGTTATGGTAAATGCAAAATTTATTTGGATTTATTGAGATAAAAAATCTGAACTTACTATAAGGCTCTATGAAATCGTACATCATGTTTCTGGTCGCATAATAGTGGCTTACGGAAACTTTAAACTGCGTCAGTAAGTTCTTAAGCAATTGCTGGTGCGATATTTGAGTTATACATACGTTTTCATACAACTAGAAAACATAACTTATATGAATAATCTCACAATTCTGTAACTAAAAATATATTCTATTCATATGGGGTTCTACTTACCCTCAAACCTTCAGTTAAATTTTTGGTAAGATAGCTCGTCGTCCTATTGTCGAGCAGCATTTCCTTAATTTTCAAAATAATCGCTTGATTGTCAAATTCTTCCTTTCGGAATATTTCGTACTTATCCTGGTCCTCTCTGTAACCGTTTTCAATGTTTTTCTTCATAGTAACGGCCACGATAAATTCCCTAGCCAAATCATCCATGAGTATTTGCAATTTATTGCGATTATCCACATGATTATTGAGATTCGGTAACTTTTTCAAGGTTTCTAATATCGTTATAAGCTGATTTTGAACCTTAGAGTTCATGGTTTCCATGGTATGAACAGTTACATCTTTTGACAAAGATTTATCAGAGAGTTTCCCAACTAGCTCCTCAATAAACTGGGCTAAGCCCGTAATCGATGAGGCTGTGCCCACGAGTTCACCGATTATCGCCTTGCATGGCTGGTTTAGTAAACTGATTGTGATGAAGCAAAGTATGAGTATTGGTAAGTTTATTTTCATTTTCCTAACAACTGAGTGAATTTTTTGAAAAATCTGGCAATATAATTTTTGATATCATAAAATAGAACTGAATCTGTCTAAAAATTAAAAACATTATATAAAATATTAAAGTAAATTAAATTAAATATAATTTGGATTATCAGAAAATAATAAATATTTTACCTATCAATAAGGGTATCTATACCAAATGAGATGTAACTTGGCTCAGACCCCAGTCACAGTTGTTATATACGAGAGAACATGTTTCAAATTTAAAAAAAATTCATCTTTAAATATCAGTTTGCAGTTTAAAGTTAGTAAAATTATAATAATTGAACAGCTGTGTATGTAAGTGATTACATTATTTATCGAATGTTTTATTATCTCTAAATAAAAGTATTTTAGAACTAAATTGTGAGCTATGCAGATAAATGATCAAACGACAGAGAAAAAGTCTTGGATTCATTGAAATGTAAATGGACTAGCGTTATAGCCTTCATGTAAAAACAATAACCAGGAAGTGGTTATTGATTTATTGAATAAGAACAAAAAACACAAAGGTTGTTTTGAAGTTTTCGTAGAAATTTAAGAAAATGTTGAATGAGAATAGTCAATAAATTTAATTTTATTAATAGTAAAACAAAACTGCTGCCAATATACTTTACTTACCTTGTTCAACCAATGTACTTTTTGGTTTCAATTAATTGTATAACACCAAATTTTCTTTGTCACACTCATATATACGTGTTTCCATGGGTAGGAAGATTTATATATGTACCATTTCACATCAACACATTTACACTTCAAAATTTTAAACTTTGAACATTTGTTCGAAGAGTTATAGCTATTTAAAAAATGAAATTGACAATTTTTATGGCTAATCGGCCAAAAACATGAAGTTTTTTTCATAAAAAATAAAAGAGAATAAAATTTGCAAATTGCAAGTATAATTGATCAGAATTAATCTTTCATCAATGCCAATCATTTTGCTACTCAATACATTACACAACAGTATATTCAAAATGTGCAAAATATGTGTGAGATTAGATTAATATCACTCATTAAAAGCTATATAGCTATAGCTATATTATATCAGCTATATTTATGCTGATTATATTACCATTAAAATGGTACCTTGATGAATATAGAATGAGATCACTGAAAACAGTTATGTGTAAAAACAGTGGAAAAACAATGTTTTCAACCCAAAACGATGTTTTTAGCTGTTTTTCATATAGAGAGTATGCATAATACACACCCATATACACGAGCGCGCGCAAAAAAATTTTGTTTTGTTTCAAAAATTCGTTTCACCGTCCCAAAGCTTCTTCCATGAGGAAGTAATATTAATAACTTATATGACAGTATTTGATTTAAAACATTATTATTATTTAAATTTGACTATTTTACCAAAAATTAGCCAACTGTTGACTAATATTGAGGCTATCTGTTAGTTGAAATAATTGACCGTGAATTAGTTAACAGCACCATTTTTATGTGTCAAAATATACTTACCATGCGGTTATATTTTATTAATAAATAATATTTTCTAATATCGTATCATTCTTATAATAATTTCAAAAACATCTTATAAAAGAAATCCTAAACTTTACATTATACAAAGAATTTCACTCCTCAACTTAAATGAAATTTTAATACACATATATATAACGAACTGAAAATCGGGCACAATAGAGTCCCCAAAATAAGTCCACTCCATGACTCCTTGAATTTTCTACCATCCAAGCTCTTACACATCTCAACTACCTCACAATCCGAAAAATAAATCGTGATTCTGCATTTTATCTTTCACGCAAAATAAAGCCAGCGAGTAAACACGGCGCCAGACATTCTTTCTTCTACATCTATTCTATACGAAAAAGTGCATTAAACGATCCTTAATCACCGGCTTGTAAGCTTGCTTCATACCGTCATCCTACGAGATTCAGTTAAAATCTCCTGGGGATTTACGCGCGCGCGAGCGACAATCAAGACCCTTTCTCGCTCTGGGAAATCCTGTGACTCTTTGGGGAATATATAAGCGACGATGGGTTTTCGAGTCAATTAAAGGAACCGTTAGAGAAGCGTGTCATGTATGTATGTATCTTCACGGCGATTTTCGCGCGCGTTTGATGGATCGGTTCGAGAGGTAGTAATGGTCGTTTGAGATTCTCGGATGAAGATTGAATAGTCGAGTGTGAAGAGGCGCCGACTATTGTCCAATAGGTCAGTTAATGATTTTAAGACGGTGTCTATTGAGCTCCGTTGCGAAATGATTATTTATGAAGCTGTATGTGGTATATTTGATTTTGAGTATAGTATAAGCGAATGTGAAAGTTGTGGATTCTCGCGGCGAATGGATTGAATCATCAATTTTAAATTTTCACCTTCTACTCCAAATGTGACAGTCTTACAAGACTTTTCCTTTGACAAACTAAACGTTATGTATTTGCGATTATTATATAATAGATCATTGCGCTGAGAATACTTTGACTTTCCTCGAATCGATGTGATTTTTTCGTCGTAACGTTAGCTGTCCTATTATAAGTGACCTATCAGCAACCGGTACAGTATAAACTATATGCGCGCGTGTGCATCTCATTAGTTCCGGTGTTATTTATGAACTCGTGGACAATGGCTCCCCTAAAGAAAATCGAATCTTCGCGCGTTACTACTCCTCTCCTCCGCCATAATATAGCTAGATTTATACGCACACTGCGAGACTACCGCATATTCCGTAAAAAGTCGTTACAAGTATAACCCACCGAAGAAAAGAACAGCGCTGTCTGAGTAATGTATGCATGGCTATTATTATAGCTTTAAAAAACATTAAAAAACCGTAAAAAACATGTCCAATGTGTATAAATATGTAGAACACAGAAAAAATGAATAGTATTCTATTGGAGGAAAAATGTTTATTGTGTATATGCAACTGTGTGCTTGAAGGTGCCCTAAATGATAAATCTTAGCATTTCAGACTTACTTATTTAGTTCGATTCTTTGACTTAAAAGAATTTCAGAAAGTTTAAAAATGATTCTTATAGCTATTTTCTTTATATAACGATTTTTGTATTTTAGTGCTATAGCTTCTTTTCTAATTAACAAATTTTTTATTTATTTATTTATTGTCCAGAGTAATACAAAGTAATACATGTTACAAATATTGACATCCTATAGAGGTAAACTAGCTACCTGAACATAGGTCTGGGTTGATACCTATAAATACTCTTAAAAACTAATAACGTATTAACTAAAGTGCCTTGGTTATAGGCATAGTAACTGAAACATAAACAAGTACTATTTATTTCTATTTGCACCATCCCATACTTTGAAGGCGGTGTTATCTTAAAACAAACTGTAAAATATTTAAAAATGTATTTTGTAACATTTCGAATTTCATTGAAAAAAAAAACAGCAAACTATATTTCAATAGAACAAAAAAAATGTATTGAATTATAATAATAATAATAATAATAAGATAATTTATAAAAACTATCTGAAATTCATTTAAGTTGAAGTTAGAATAGAACCAAATAAGAAAGTTTGAGGTTCTAAGATTTTTTGTAAGATATTATTTGAACAGAAAGATTCTTTTTCTTTTCGTCGATTGTTTCTTCCACAAGATGTGACATCTCAACAGCTCCTGTGCCCCCTGTAGGCTATTTCTTTTTAAGTACAAATTTATTTAATAGCTAGCAATTATAGAAATTATCTGCTCTTAAAATATTTCGCTTCTTCTTAGAGAAAGCTTTGTGATAGTAATTTTTTTTATTGTTATAAAAATTTTATAATTGTTTGTTGAGGTGTTAGGAATCAAAATTCATGCTTTTTGAAAAATGTCTGTATGCACATATGAATCTCAGCTTCTATTGAACCGTAATATTTTGTATACCGATTCTTCAAGGGTCTTTTAAAAATTATGGGTAGTAGCATAATGCTTTATAGTCCATCCACAACATGTACAGTTCCTCGCCGTGACCAGTAGAAAAAAACAATCATTTTATATCATAAGATGCTCGTTTCAATTCGTACAGTTGAAAGCCATTTTTAAAATGACTATAGTAGCTCCTTCTAATGCAATAGTGATTTGTTTGATTGAATTACAACCATTTAGCTAGTAAAGCAAACGCTGAATCCTTTTTTCTACGATCACTTACAACCGTAAAACTTTGTATCGAAGCATCTTGATAGCAAATTGATCAATAATTTCCTTGAATGGCTTTATTAACAATTACAGCCCAGTTTTCAACGAAATCTACTTCAAAAACTAAGTGATGTGCATCTTTTTCAGCCTTTTCTCTTTCTGCTTTAATACCTTTTCGTTGTATATTTTTCATATATACCTATATATTACTTGCCTTTATGGTTTTCAAGCAGAAAGTTCGCCATTAAAATCATGGTTACCTAATGTTTTTTTTACTTTGTCTTGAACAAATAAAGTCATGATTTAAAATATTTTATAGCAGTTTTTCGGAATCTTTCTCAATTGAATGACCACAGTATATATCTTGCTCCGAATATAATTCTTTGTTTTCTGCAAAATTTTTCGTTTGTTTTATCACGTATATTGTTACATCAGGAAAAAATTATGAAAATTCATTATTTTTTAAAAATAATGGCAATAAAGTCAAAATTTTAATTTTTTTTTTATATCGTCACATATTATAATGACATGAAGTTTTGGCTGACGTGTTGGATTCAACAGAAATTCCATACATAATATCAAATGTAATGTTAAAATTATTAGAAAAACTAGATCTTCTTTCTTTTTTGCTACATAATTAATCAGTGAATTTTCATCTATAAGATTTTTTTGTTTGAGAGGTGATGCAGACCCTAAGAAACTATACTTAATTCATTGTTATATTTTTTAATTCGTTTGAGAGCCCTCGTTAGAAAATCTTCATCTTTATCACAAATTATTTTATTATCTTCATCATTATCAGTTATAGCTTCAGTATCAACTGCAAATTCGTTATTGTACTGCAGCTTACCAATGTTGAAGCATGTTTGACATTGGAATTATGCCATATACACTAAAACTTCAAAGTTAGAATTTTATAAAATATTTTAAGCATTGCAAACTGAATGCAAGTTTTATATAATCGAATTATTTTTAGACTAGAATTATAATCCTCTTATTTCAAAATGATCCTTAATGTAGGCATATTCTGGCTGTTCAATTTGAAATAGATTCGGTCACATGCATATACCTATAAAATTCAAAAGTAACCAAAATCCATTATAAAATTCATCTCGATAACTCCTTGCATTTTGCACCAACCAAGTACTTTATACATATCAACAACCTTACAAACCGAATACAAAATCATGACTTTGCATCTCTATATGCTTTCTCACAAAATAATTTCTACAACACCACTTCGCTACCCAAAAAGTACATAAACCATCCCTCAATCACCGATGCTCAAATCCACGCTATACTAAGTAACTTATCAGCCACCGGTCTACCCGAAAAACAACGCGCGCATCTTATTAGTTCCGGCGTTATTTATGAACCCTTGCATAAAAGTGTCAGCTTCCCTAAAGAAAATCCAAATCTTCGCATACCTACACGCGTGCACGCGAATTACCTCTCCTCTACCATAATTTACTCATATATGGCACACCTCATGCATGCGTATACCGTAAATATTCCGTAAAAAGTCGTTACACGTATAAGTAACACCAA
The DNA here is from genome assembly GCA_036873485.1 of Torymus texanus. Lineage (NCBI taxonomy): Eukaryota > Metazoa > Arthropoda > Insecta > Hymenoptera > Torymidae > Torymus > Torymus texanus. The sequence goes on along the minus strand of JAYJLV010085650.1, from coordinate 10,131 downwards.
AGAAAAGAAGCTCGCAACGTTACTTCATATAAAGCGCACGCAACTCGTCGGTCACGCGCTACTCTCTTCCCGCTAATTTATGTAATGCCCCTATTATACCCTCTTATACTCCATTTCGCCTTTACTTTTACCGGACACTCATTCTCTCTTTCTCTTTTATAATTCGATCGCGTCACGGCGATGACCACATCTGCGATTATGTCCTTCTTGGGAGCCCCTGATGCGTATACGCGCTCGAAAATTTAAGGCGTCACGGGGAATTAGCCGGATCGACGCCTTACGCAACGACACACCGGTGGTGATGACGACGACGACGACGATGACTTCCGAGGTGAATATATATAACAACTGGACAGCGACGGTGGTTTTCTTCGGTGTATAAGTGTGTGGCTACTTAGGGGAGGGCGAGACGCAGGAGGTAAGCGTGATGAGTGGCATCGTTTATGTATTATATAGGTGTGTAGTGGTATATATATGTATAACGATTTTCCGTACTTTCAGGTGGGGTTGGAAGAGGGTTTTTTTTCGGAGGTTGTACGTTGGTTTTTCGGGTTTTTTTTTGAGGCGGGTCTATTTACATATGGGAGTTTTTTTTGTAAAGTGGTTCATGGTTTAAGTGTTTTCTATAGAAAACTCAAGTAATTATCATACTAATGTTCCGACTAATTATTTGACACGTTAGTTTTTTACACCTTCTATAAATGATAAACTTGTTTGTAACACTTTGTAATATTTATAATTATATTTAGAATTAAAAATTTACTATCCTGTACCATTCTCTCGTGTCTTTCATTACATTTCAATTACCATAAACTACGATCAACGACGTGACAGCCTAACGGCTACCGGTAGAAACTTCGTTCTATATCTATACAGAAAAAAAAACAATTTTCCGCCTTGCTAATTATCCGGCTGACGATTCCGCACGGACATAAATTTCTTTGGATTGTCCATCGCCGTCCACTCTAGATCAAACCATATCACACATACATCGTAGCCAACAACTTTCTCATCTCTTAGAACTAAACTTTACGAGCATCACGGGTTAACTCGCTCAGTATATAGCATCACCACCTTTTCCATAAATTTCATTCTAAAATAGCTTCGATTCTCTCACCTTCTTTTCATTGTCAAGTATAACAACGAAGCGAATTTTTCGGTACGAACAGACCCGCATAATTTTGACCTTTCACTCTATTCTGATGCAAGCTGCGTTCTTGTAAAGAAGTTACCTATATACCACAGCCAACGGACATCCGATTCGATAATGTCTCAATATACTTCTAAACCTATACGAGTGTATACGGACCGCGCGTGACGTCGTAAATAAGTCAAGAGTGAATACTGGACGCCAGAGGATATGGACTTTCTCTTACTCCGGCGCTTGCTTTTTAGCGGAGCGGCTCTTTTTCTTTAAAATACGGCAACGTGCGCTCGCCAGTGTATTGTTGGTTGGTGAATTTACGAGCTTCGACCGAAGGCGATCGCGCGCGATGATTTCACGGAGGTTCAGCGGCTGCAGGAGGTCGAGATGTATACCGCTGCTTGCCTGTATATATCTATAGCTATTGAATTTTTTTTTCAGGGTAAGTACAGGTATATGTATAAGTCGGATGTATATATGTTGGATCGAATGGGGTAAGTTTTCGGCAGGTATATGTATATAAATATATGGAGTATGTTTTGGCATGGGTAAATAATGTTGTTTGCGTTAAACCCCTTTTGTGCGGGTAATCTTACGTGAAATTTCGAAAGACTAATCTTGGTGTGATGGAATGACGAGATGCCAGGTAGGATATAGGGGTATGAATGGAAGGAAAATATTTTAGTTCTTTGTGAAGATGAAAATGGTCGCTATTATAGGATACTTCGTATATGAAACGTTGATGTATTCCTGTGCAAACTCTCTCTATATATATATATATATATATATATATATATATATATATATATATATGTTACAATCGATTTTACGTCAAAGCATATTTGTTCAGTAAATTTTAGATTTATTTTATAAAATATATATCATTTGTTCTTAAAAATCATAAAACGTACCATAAAAATGATAAATTACTTTTATACTTTTTATCATATATGAACTTTTCTATACATAAATCAAATCTTTTATATTAATCAAATTCCCTGTATAGATTTGTCCTGAGATTTCACCTAAATAACGAATTCAGATTAAAAAAAAAGGAAGAAACCCCTTTTACCTTCAATATAACAATTTTTCAAAAATACTGAAAAATGTCAACACACATCACGACGCTAAAATTCGCAACTGTCCATCATCACCAAATTACACAGCACTGCAGCATCTCTAAAAAAAAAAGCTTCTATTCTAAAATCAATCAACCCATCATCAATCGTTATATCCTGAGAAACAGGATAAAAATTTCTTTCGCTAATCGATCTTCTCACCAACAAGTCTCACACACGGGTTATCAATTAATTCGCGTTAATGATCCTCGTTTATACGGCATATCTTGCATGAAAAATCCTTTCGACAGCCGCACGCATGGCGTGTGCACACAGATCAACGCTAATACAAAATCCACTACGTTTCTGGTCCTCGTTATTTATCGCGCGTAACATTTTCTGCATTACCCCCCAAAAAATCTACACGCGGGGGTAACGTCCCCACTTGCCGCGCGTACTTTTTTTTCACCTTAATACGACATTTTTTTTTTCTTTTTTACAGCACCTAAAAGTAGGGTAACAGACCAACACTATACGGGGAATAAAAAAAAAACAGATGCAACGCGGGGCGATCTATACTTTTCCGAAAAATTGTTTGCTTTTTACGTATATAATACAGACGCGATATCTCGTGCGTATGGTTCTCTTTTACCCCCGTGACGTTACGTTTAATGAATTATATATAAAAAGCGGCTAATTCGCGTCGCGCACGCGTAAACGACGTTTTTATAAGCGTTTCATATTCGCCTGTGTATACCGTATATATACACGCTGGAAAAAGCAGATATATATATAACGCACACGCACTATATATATGTATATATGTGTATACGGAACGATGATTTGTGATTATCGGTAGATATTCCGAATTCCCGACATATGCGCGCCTGTTTGTACAGTAGTTATATATACACGCGGGTATTGTTTATTCAGTGGAAATTGAGCAAGCAGTATATACACGCGTATTGCGACGCATTTTTCCCCCTATTTTTCGCGTTACGAGAAAAAGGAAGGGAGTAATGTTATGTATACGAGTTTTTAATTTTCGTACGGTTATATAAGCGTAATTAATAGAGCGCGACTTGCGAAGAATAAAACGGATGTTCTTATCGTGTTTGCGTTTACGTTTTATATGTATATAGATAACTTTTAGATATACGACTTATGATTAATTATACGGCGCGCCGTGTATTATAGAGCGAAGAGTCTCTGGGGGATATAAGACTACAGTTGCTCGTATGACTTCAGTTAATGCTTGATGCACTTAGGAGATTCTGAAATGATGATAACGAGCGAATTTGAATATTTGAAATTACCGCGACTATATTATACATACTGCAATGTGTATATACTGCGAAAGGGTTCGGTTTAAGTGTTTTGTAACATCTGTCAGTTGTTGTTTTCTTAAATTATAATCGTTGTAACGATGCGTATACTTAAGCATATATTAATATTAATGAAGTGCGTCTTTTAATTTCACTTTGCGAGGACGCGGTAATAGAATTTCACCTATAATCGTCTCCAAATTCAAATGTATATGCATTTATAATAATATAAATATCTCACATATTTCATATACAATATATAATTTTGATGCCACAACAGTCTGATAATATTCTAAACCATTTCTTACTACCTAATTATGGTAATATATTTAAAATTATGCTCATGGTATCTCGGTCACATTTGTTTCGTAATTTCCCTGGTAGAAATCGATTCCATTAATTGCCTAATATAAATAGCTAGTTTCACCAATAATCGCTAAAAACTAGATACTTTTCTTGGCCATTTCTATCTGTCGATGAAACGATTTTTCCGGTTACATTCGTCATTTAATAGACAGAATGATAGAATAAGTTTTTTCACAAATTTATACATTAGCATATTTATGAGTATTTAAAAGATATAAAAGTTGTCCAGTTTTTTTAGGTAGAAAATGGCTAATAAGAGGCTTGCTATTATGGCGAGGAGTGAGAGAGACAGAATCAAACGGAAAAATCATTGTTTTCGTTTGTATTCCCTGAAACTGTACGAGAAACGAATTCAGTACCAATAATTCGTGTTTACGTTTTGGTTAGCTATCTGTTTTTTAATACTTGGTTTTAAATACATGATCAGATTACAGAGAAAATTTAGTTAAAACATTTTGAGATTACCTTATCACCTTATTACCTTAGTGTATAACCGGAAAAATCGTTTCATCACTACCCAGAAATTAACTATTTTTACTAGCTATTTATTATTTTTCTATCTATTTTCGATAAAGACATTTCTACCAGCATTAACATATTTTACACTATATAAGCAAACGCTTTTTTATCCCTTAAATTATTTCTTTCGCACCCATGCATGTAAATTTGATACACAATGACAGCAACCATGAACGAAAGAAAAAAAAATCTGTACACCATCTTTTACGTTCTTCCACCCTCGCGCTATATATCGAAATAAATCCTGCGCATGCATGTAGTGGCACTCTTGTCGACAGAGTCATTTTCCAAGGAAATTAAGCTGCACACGCACGCGCGCGCGCGCGTAAAATTGTCGCGCACTTCGTCATCTCTCTTTCGCGCCTTGAAAAAAGATCCCCGGAAGGAATCCAGTGTGTACACACATATATACTCTCTCTTTCCAGCAACGCTAATTGGCGAGGATGACACATGGCCCTTGTAATTGACCGAATGAGCGCAAGCTAACGTTCATGCCAAGAGGGTAGCAGTAAGATAAAGATTCGTGCGTGTGTATGTATATGCGTATAGTGTTGGTATAGTTTGAATTTTTTTATTTTCTTTTATTTTTTTTTTTTTTAGAGAAGGGAGCTGTTTGTGAACGTTTGAGGTTGTATGTGTGTACGGTCGCGTGGTGCTAAATCGCGTGTCGTGAAGGTGATTCTTTTTTGGCGGGGGAGAGAGAGAGAGAGTGAGAAGTGCGGCCAGGCGGTTAAATCGAGGTTTAATGGTAATTAAGCTTTCGTGGCTGGTGCTTCATTAATTTTAGCATTGTTGCAGTTGCGTAGCTCTTTTCGCGTGATTGTTTTTGCCGCGGTTAGTTTTAGTAATTGCTTGGGTTTGGGTGACAAATTATATAGTAAATTTTCGTGCGGTTATTATAAGGAAGCCGCCCCGCGTTGTGAAATGAAAATATATCGTTAATTGTTTTTTTTTAAGAAAACTTTACTAATATTATAACTGCTTAGAAAATCTGTATACTGTGTAAAATTTTCATAATATAATTTTACATATTGATACTTTTTCAATAATATAAGTAAAAATGAATAATAAGTCAAATTTATTTATTTTATTTATTTATTTACAAGAGTACATTATACATGAAAATTACATATCGAGATATACAAAATTATATGAGATAAACCATACATCTCAAAAGAGGTAATGAAATTACCTCTGCTTTTGATCTGGAAATTATCAATACACTTAATACTAAACAACTAATAACTAACCGTTTTTATTATTAAAAAAAAACGTTATAACAGACATGTCGTAGAATAAACTATATAAATTTTATAACAAGCAGAAAGTGAATTAAAATTAACAGAAAATCTACACGTTACATATATTTTATAATAAATATATAGCGATTCATATTTCTAAATCTGTCTTAAGCAATGGTTTCTTTCTAAATTAATAAAATAATTTTAAAATTACTTAACATCAAACAAACGTGTTCACATTTATATCTTATAATAATTTAACTTATCCTCTTATATATAAATTAACTCCTAAATTGCTATCTACCATACTTTCATCTCTCCTATATATATACGATCCACTACCATCTACATCACCACTACACCGTAACAACAAAAAATCCATTAAAGAACCTCAATTAGATAGATAAACGTAGATAACTAAGCAATCAATCCTAATCGCTTATCCACACACATACACACACAGAGAAAAATTGAAACAAATTGAAAAACCTCCAATTCACCTAATATAAGCACTATACGTGATGTTATGTCCCTCCCCCTCTCAAGATTCACCCTAAGATTACCCCCTTTGCAGCGAGCCACGGGCACGCGCACACACACACACGCCCTCCTCCTTAATAACACCTATCCCCGTAACCGTTAATCGACGACGACGACGCGCGTATAAGACCTACATACATATAACCACCTACTGTCTTCCCTTGACACCTCAGTGCATGGGGTATCGGTAAGGAACCGGAACCATACGAGAGATTGCATCGCGGGAAGTATGTATATATATATACACACACACACTTATATGCTTGCATGGCGCGCGCGCGCGCGTGCTCATAAATATGTATGTGTAGCGGCATGGGGTGCAACGGTGTGCAGCACGCGTGCCACGTTGGTAGGGGGTGTGTGTACAGACAAGGGGTGAGGGGGATGGAATGAAGAAGAAAAAAAAATGGTATAGCGGTGAATAAATAAGGAAAGTCATGCGGCGTTAGCGCACTCTCGCTCTCCGATGCATATATATATATATATATATAAGGGAGAGTATGTGTGGAGTGGACGAAGGTAGAGGTAAAAGTTCGATAATTTATTATATCGGGATCTACCTATAGTATAGGTTTTGTTTTTTTCTTTTTTTTTATTGGGGATCCGTATAGTGTTGTTTGTATGTTGTAGTGTTTGCTCTGTGGCCTGAACACGCGAGTTCTCGATCAGGGTTTTCGGGTAATCGCTTGATATATGAATTTTATAGACGCAAGCGACATATGTGTGTGTAGTGATGTTTTAGGATTTGAATATATATGTATATATAGGAATGGTTGTCGCGTTTTTTTTTCGTAGTTGGTGGGCGAAAATAAATCATTTAATTTGTAAGCATATATATAGAGAAGGATAAAAAAATGAATGCTCGGGAAATGATTTATCTGCGGTATTTCTTCATGTGTGTGTGTATATACGAAATATGATAATAATTATCGAAAATAATTCTTTATATATTTTATTAGTATTTACCGAATAGATTTTATTAATAATAGATTGTAAATGTTAGAAATACATTAATTTTTTTTTCACAATAAAAAATATTATATTATATTGCTAAAATTCAATATCACACTTATTATAAGCTAAATAACAGGAGCACAAGAACAGATGGTATTCAAATAAAGCATCTAATATTAACAAAATCTTAGTTGAGTTTAATTATTTTTCTTTTTGTATATTTCTTTTTCATTTTTTCTTTAGTTAAATTAGTCTTAGAAAACTGGCATACAGGAAAATATCTCTTCGGCCGGGTTACTTTTTAATGTAACGAATGTAACTATTTTGTACATACTCTGGTTTAAATTAAATAAAAAATTATTTATACAAACGATAGATATCTACCTTTATTGTTTAAAACAAATCTAGCGAACAAAATGCTCTTTCATCACATATCATATATATAAACCTCTCTTTCTCGCCCTTCCCCTCCCCCAGCCATTATATATTTACATTACTAGCCATATGCAAAAGTGCAAGTAAACCATCGACCATTATACCTCAAACAAAAAGGAAAGAGAGAGAGTCCGACAAACCCATCACCTTATATATCCCAACACGTGGTATATATATATATATATATATACAACCCCGTGTCACTCACTCCCCTATCACCTCTCCGGACAGCTTATCTCCGGATTTGCGTACTGGCACGCGTCGAAAAAAAAGAATAGTCAACTCATCGCGATGCGCATCAATCCACATCATCGTGTGTGTGTGTGTATATATATATATATATATATATCTACGCATATGTGTACATATATATACATAATCTCCCTTGGCTATCTCAAGTCACGTTGACAAAACTCTCCAGTCGCGTGCAGTGTCGACCCCCCCGCGATGATGACGCGGAATCGTGCCGATGCATATATATATATATATACACGCGGCTACACTTTATATTACATAGAAGGTATATACTTTCCACTACCCCCTGTGTACGTATAGACGCGTACTCGTTGCGTGTATATATATCTAACGGTAGTACGTTTCAAAAAGTCAAAAGCTGACCCTCTCTCTCTCTGTCTCTCTCGTATACGTATATATGTACATACAGGAGACGAAAGTAACCGGAGCGTGAAGTCGCCCTCGCGTGCGTACATATATATGCGTGCATGCCAGCGGTTGCCGCACTTATATAATTACGAATTCATGGTATATTCCAGAGGACTCGTTACTTATTACCGATGCACGAGACTCTTACGAAGGGTTAACTTTTTAAGTTATAATACTACGCGTGGGGTGCGTATGTCCTCTTTTATGTTTTTTTTTGACGTCCGGAGGGTGATGCACGCGGAATGAGTTGCGAGCTTATCGGATGCGTTTTGCGATGTTGAGATAGAAGAGGTGTGACATAAGGAGGATATATACAACTACTATGCATAGTGTATGTGTATATGTGTGTATATACATATGTGACGCGGTAAGAGACGAGGGAGTTTTGTAACGTTTATACAGTTGGGCAGTTTTACGGGGCGCGTCGTATAGTGTAGGGTTAGTGTATATAGGACAAATAAGGTATAGAATTAGGAATGTCTTGCGTGTTGGTGGTCCTAAATTCCGAGGATGCCGCACGTACTTGAAAGTGGTTTTCGTGGTATGTTGAGTGGGAACAAGGTGTATTATAATAATGGGGAGGAATGAGAATATAAGGTGTCGAGTTATTTGTGCCAATTTCGTTGTGTTGATTAATTAAAATTTTTATCGAGATTTGTATGACGATAAATCACGATTATCTTTATTACATATTTTGTTAGATGTTAAGTGTTTGAAAAATTCTTTTTATTTATCATTTACGTATCATTAAATAAATAACTTTTCTTCAGCAACACCGTTTTGAATAATGTAAATATTTTAAATACATCTATGTAAAGTTGTTATTTTAAGAATTATAATTCATTGAAATCATTAGAAATGGATAAAAAAATCCATTGAATCCATGCTCATAGAAATACTATAAAAGTTAACATCATTTAACTAAAAAGATATACTATAAATACTATATTTTAAAAATATTTACATAGCATGTGTGAAAGTGTGATATTTATTGTTCAATTTTCCATAAAATCTGAGCTGCTCAACAATATTATGCTCTCTAAAATGATTTTCATAAAAGATTACTTTATATTATTATGCACTTACAATCTACTGAACATTTCACAACGAATATATTTGTCAGTTGGAAAAAAACGTGTATATATACCACGACTTACTCAGCAAATAATTTTAATATAAAGAAGAGAAAAAACGTCAACGTACAAAAAGTCAACTACCTCTACACACACACCATTACTCTTATCTGTAAAAGTCAAAGCCCCCGGCACTCACAATCCTCCCTATATAATATGTATGTATATATATCTGATGCACGCGAATAATCGATTCACCCTCGCCTCCCCCAGAGCACATTTCAAATAATGAATTCTTCCTTTCTCTCTCTCTCTCTCTCTCTCTCTCTCTCTCTTTCACCACGACCGACGGGACATTTTCCGGCAATGTCATTCCATTTCCCGCGATACGCATCTAAATTAATAAAAAAAAAAAAGAAAGGTAAAACGCATCCGCGTAATTCTCGGCTTATTCAAACGCTTGTTATAACGCGGCCACATGCGCGCTTTATACTTCTCACACATAAAAAAAGAAGTCATCACACATATACACGCGTGAGGCGCGAATAAAGCCAGAGAAAGAGAGAGAGAAAGAGAGAAAAAAATAATACAAACGAAAACGTCATCGCACTTAACTCGCACCATAAGGCGGCCTTTTCTTTTTTCTTCAGCGAATTGCGCACGCGTGTGTGTATCGCTATATACCACCGTGGCCGGCATAAAAAAGAAAGAAAAAGAAAATGCCGTCGTCCTGCAGCGACACGATATACAATGCTGTAGTATAATAGTTATATATATATATATATATATATATATATATATATATATGTATGT
>JAYJLV010085639.1:0-13713 GCA_036873485.1 Torymus texanus | reverse complement strand
TATATATATATATACACACACACACACACACACACACACACACACACACACACACACACACACACACACACTGTATACATAGATATATGATGCGTGTATATATATGAGGGACTAGTCGTCGAACAGCCATACCGCATCCCCCGGAGCATCGCAACGCGTCGGTTTCGTCCTCTCCCCGCGCGTGAGTGCCCCAGGTTACAGCGTCGCTCGTTTGTCCGAACCGAGCAGAACGGGTGCTCTCTATATATATGCATCCACATACGTACAGACATATATACGCATCGAATCTTGACGAGAAGCAATCGAAGCGCGACGACGACGAGACACGACACCTCCTCTCGCTACGGTCCGTGTCTCTATAGCTTTCTCACTGTGAGCGCGCGCGTTGTTATGACTATATATATGTATATATCTACGTGTGCAGCGTGTATAACGAGGCGTGCGGGTTGGCTACTGCGCTGCAGTAGCGCTTGGCTCTCTCTCTCTCTCTCTCTCTCTCCGATGTTCTTTGAAGCAGGCGAGGGTGGCTGTCGTCGCCAACAAGGTGGTTTCTCGCACGCTCGCGCGCGTTAACGGGACTGCCGACGCGACGACGGTGCATTACCTTAGGCGCGCACGCGCGCGAGAGAGAGAGAGAGAGAGAGAGAGAGAGAGAGACGTCAAGTTCGTTCTCTTTTCTCTGCTCTTTTTTTTTATTGAGCTACGTCGAGTGTCGAGCTCGAGAGAGTGAGAGAGCGAGAAACGCGACAGAGGCTTCAGACGCGCGATTTCGCATGGTAAATGCAGTTTTTTTTGGACGATGGCTGGATGATGGTAAAGGACTTTGATTACGTAACTGTTTACCGGGTGTATCGGGGTTTCATTTTTGCGCGCGACTGGTTATATACGGGTGGTTTTATTTTCGATGGAATTTATTTGTGGGTGGAAAGACGTTGAGTGGTGGAAATGGTGTATATATTTATAGGTAAGGTTTAGTGATTTATCATGTTGTGGGTATTAAAAATAAAGCGTAGAATATTTTCGTGTAAACGAATGAAATTCTTCCATTATGATTCTGGTGAAAATGTGCGTGAAGTGCTCGCTCTCTCTCTCTCTCTTTCTCTGCAGTATGCAAATTCCTTTGTCATTTATTATTGTGACAACTGGAAATTTATTTACGGGAATGTAATTTATATTAAAGATGAAAGACTCCGCTCTAGAAAAGCTATACTATGTATTGTACTGGTCATGAATCAAATCTTGTAACCGAAAAATGTTAGGTATTTTCCAAGTTAGTTTTATAATTTGTTGTATTATGAATACTTTAGGAAAAAATGTATTTGCAGAGGATATGACATTTTTTAAATTCTTTTATTTTACAATAAAATTAAATACAATTATTGAATTTCTATAAATATTGCATATTTTAAATGTTTTTAGTTTTTTGACACTAATCTATAACGTATGAGCGCGTACAGTTTGCACTCGAAATCCCTGCTACTGTGTGAATAGAGAAATGTTACATATGAGTTAGAACTATTATTCATTCATATCAATCAACAGACGTTATTAATCATGAAAGTTTTTGAAAAATTGACTAAAATCACAGAAAACGAAATATTAACTATATTTTGTGATATTTTACATAAAGATTCACGTATACATTTCCAGAAGCATAATTTTTTATAGGTATTGGCTTTTCGTATCACTTACTAAGTTTAGATTGACATAAATTGAAGGAAAATAAAAATGATTGGATCTACCATATATTCGGTCTCGAAAAATTGTATATATTATAGAAGAATAAAGTGGATAGTACTCCATTGAAAGTGCAATGATGTTATTTTGATTTATTGAACCGCAAAACAATACGCGTGCGAGGTGGTAGTATATGCTTTGTATAAAAGCCTTTTACAAAATATGTATCACGATGAGTTGTTTTTTTTTTAAATATTTAATAAAGGAAGAAAGAGGAAAAGATTCAACTTTTCCTTTGTAAATACACATATTCAATCGATGAAAACACCACAAATGGCATTTCTTTATAAATACGAGTGAATTCTATTAGCGCATAAGAGGGTCACTTTAAACTATTATATTGCTTATTGATATTAATATTCATCTACACTCTGATGTATGTTATCTATTAACAAATATTTATAAAAAAATGCAAATAACATATAATTCACGTAAAATATCATGAGAAAAATTTTTTAGCTACGCATGTATGATAATTGAGTTTGAATAATCCTCTCAAATAAATTTCTGCTCTCTCACAATATTTCCTTTAAAAACGAAAAAGTCTTTCAATTCGAATTAACATAGAATGCTTTAGCAGTTTAGCATGCTATTTCAGCGCGTTTTTACAACTCCAGCCTTTAACATCCCTTTTTCTCCGACTTCCTGTCGCGCCCGATTCCTCTCTCTCTCTCTCTCTCTCTCTCTCACTCTTTCTCTGACCTTTTCTATCTCAGCTTTCTCTCTCTCTCTTTCTCTCTCTCTTTCTCTCTCTGTCCGTCTCCCGAAAGATAACAAAAAAAGCCTCGGTCGACAGGCTCACCCGGGCAACCGCGCGTGCTTGCGCACCCGTAAAAACAACGACGATCTTTTCTATTACAAAGCCCGATAATAAAGTCCATTTATTCGTCTTAATCTTCGGCTACTTTTCTCCATAGCCGCGGGCACTTTATCTTCGCCTCCGGCCTCGTTAATTCATTAAAGTCCCGGGGGCTCTGGCTAGGTGGTTCGTTCGGCATCCACCGCCGCGTGATAACGTCGCAGCGGTGCTCTGCTACTGCTGCTGCTGCTGGTTCGCCTTTGACGATAACGCACAACCTATACATAGTGTGGCGCGGTATATAGCTGTACAGCCCGATACCTCGCACACTCTCTCTCTCTCTCTCTCTCTCTTACCCGTCCATGCCCAGCTATATATACAAGGAAGCCTGTGCGAAATTTCACCCCCGCAGAGCAAACAAGAAGAAGCCTGCGGCACGAGAGCCCTATACTATATACCGCACTACAGTCGACTTTTGCGGCGGAATATAACTATATACATATACGCGTGGATGCGGATCACAGTTGATTAACACGATCGAATTTCAGCGAGCGCGCGTCGTCGGCCCGGCACCAACTCGGGAAATTAAAAATTCCTCTTCCCTGATAGCGCAGGAGGCTGAGGGAAAAATAAAGGGAGACGCGCGCGAGGGAAAGAGAATTAGTTCCCTACGATGCACGGCTGCTACGTGGACTAGAAAGGGGGAGAAAGAGAGTCCCTAGCACACGAGAACCGTTGGGACAACGCAAACGTCCCTCCGCCTCCCAACTCGGATTATTATTCCGGCGTGCAAAAGTCGGACGTGTGTACGAGGGATAAGGTCATTTTTCGCGGGGCAACGAGCTAAAGCGGTTGCCGTCGGCCTCTCTTACTTTGTGATAGCTGGACCTAGGGGTAATTGAAAAATTCTCGTAGTTTAGGAGTCTGAAAAGCACGTGAAAAAGTTTTTCGATTCGGAGTATGGGGAATTTTTTAACACCCGCATGGAGTATTCTACGTATGCGTGTTGTACATTGCATTGTGGCTTCGATATTGTAAAAAGTACGGTGTTCTTTTATTGTTACGCTGTAAAAATAATTTTATATAGAAGAGTTTCTTGAGAAAAAAGACTCAATTATTTTCAGTAAGAGTATAAGCTTCGTGATAAATTTTCTTTCTCTCTCGTTTATCTTGTATTATATCTTCATAATTATCAGGCTTTTAGATACTAAAATTGTAACATTGGTTGTTAGAAGTAAAACTATAAAAATACATTTAAGCATAAAATTTTTTAAATAATATTGCGAAAAGATATCTATACATTTTAAAAATATTATTGTGGAATATATAAAATTCAATTAAATTTAACAAGGGAATTTGGTACATCGAATTACATGGTTGTTCAGATATAATTTCTCAATTAAGATGAATATTCATATTTTTAAAGTATAAAACCACTAAGCTACTTTGAAGCGATTGTTGAAACTTTATACTACAAGCATTGTATATTTCGTCCAATTTACTATATCTTTAGTACATTTTCCGATATTAAATATTATTATAAAAATACACAGGTAATAGGAAGACCGTCTTCAGCACTGATAATAAAGAACTATAATAAGCTTTTAATAATTTCATTAGAGGTGCTAAATATAAATCTGTTGTGCACAAGTGAGTAAGAATATAAAAGCAATCTCTGAACAGTGACGTAAGAGTTCTTTTCATACATTGAGTAGAAAGATTTCTTGCGTCATCGTTTTTCAGATTACTTTCGTATTGCCGACGCCTATAATCCTTTCCGTTATCTATAATTCCAGAACCGAAAAACTGTTTGACCTACATGTGAATCTTTTAATACATAAACGAATAAAGTAATAATATTAAGTTTTAAATAATAATTATTTCTGCATTGATATTTGTGTTGAATAATAAAAAATTATTCCTTTATATCATTGAATTGACAACAGTTGAAAAACAATATTAATAAAGTCAGTTAAGTCTCATGTTTAAAAATTGTTTTGCGATAAAATGAGATTGGTTGAACTTTGAAAAATATCAATTACGTCGTATGTCGCTGAATAAAATATTACTGAAATGTAATAGGATTAGCGCCTGACATTTTAAGCTCAAATATAGTGTCTATTATACATATAAAGTTCGATAATCAATATTTGATAAATTCCATACGCTTAAATAATACTACAGATTATGTCTGCACATATCACAATTTAATCTAAAGATGCATGTAACTTATGCTGATTTCCACTTAGCCGCCTAATCCTAACGCGTTGCGTATCCTCCACACCTTTATTTATCCATACCTTTACATATTCCAACCTTGCTTTTACCTTACCAACTAACCTTACCTACTGTTATGCCTATGAGACGGGGAAAACCTAATAGGCAAACCACGAGGGATAAATCCTATCAGAAAAACTCGCCTCGGAATAGTCGGTGCACTCTCTGAATATAATATTCCACACCTTCTACTCAGTTTGTGAGAAAACAATCAACACTTAACCAATCAACTGCGCCCAATGCTGCTTAACTTCGATGATCGGCTGCACAAGGTGGCAACTGCACAATCCGCCAAACCGTCGGTTTGCATGCATGTAACTTATGAAAATGACACTTTTGATAGGATAGATAAAAAGATAAAAATAATTGTATTCGCATTGATTCTGTTGAAGTCATCAAGCCATTCATCACAGCTTACGCGAAGTAGAAGTTCTTAAGACAAACAAGATTGGTTTTTTCAAAGTGAAAGTAGTATTATAGGGTAATGTAGTATATTTTTATAAGTAACTGCTATAATTTATTGCTATCATTTATGTAGAAATGTACTAATTCAACTTTAAAGTTACAAAATAATTCATTGATATAATACACGGATATATTCAAGTTTTTCTCTTATTCGTAAAGTCATATTAAAAATGGTCGAGACTGAAGTAATTTATTAATTTTATAAAAAAAAATCTTGAGAATTATGTATGTGAAAGATCTGGGAGCATGTAATATTCCAAAAAACTTTTCATAATACTGAAATCAAGTAATCATGAACAATCAATTGATATTAATGTGTTTCCATTAACACTCAATTCATTGGTCGCCGTATATAATAAATAAGAAATTTTTAATGGGAATCAACTTTCACGCCCATATAAACACCTTGTAAGCATGGATATAATGAAATGACGTTACCTTATACGATTAATTAAGTAACGCAGTGTTATTTAATTTAATAAATGTATACTAATAATTGAAAATATTATGAAAAAATGTTTTATAATACGATAATTCTATAATATCTATGTTAAGAAAAATGGCGAACCTCATAAGAGTATTATATTTGTAACAAATTAATTAATAGTAGTTTGAAGTAGAAAGATCGAATATAATGTTACAAAATTGATTTTTTACCTTTGCTTTTATCGTCTGCAATACAATACGGAGATACCTAAGTATCTTGGTTGTTCATTGTACATCTCTGTCCTGCAATGTTACACGATGCTCTACCGACATCCGATCACAAGCATCTTTTGTTACTTCGAAATGAGCACTTTTGTCTACTTTTCTTCATTTCCATGAAAAATTCTATTCAAAAGGATGAAAAATAGTAAAAATATTAAGTAATCGTCCGTTTTGAATAATAAATTTAGGTTAAGTTATACTATATAAATATCCACATGCTAAATTTAAATTTATTCATCCATGATCTAACGATCTAACAATAATATAAGCAGAAAATGAACATTTCTGAAAATTAAATTTTAAATTTACATAATTTTAAACGTAAAGCTTTGTGCGTATTAATAAAGACAATATAAACTTGTACGTCTAAAGTATACAATATAAATTCTCCTAAATAAGAAAAAGGTTAAAAAAATATTTGCAGTTTATTGTACTCAAATTATTCACTACTTTTCTTTTATTAAAATATAAGTGTTATTTTTTCCGAAAAAAACACACACACATACACACAGAACCACCGAAAGAAACGTCAACCATCAAATCCCACTGACATCTTTCCCCTGCCGGAAAAGAAAACAAAGCAATCTACGTGAAAACATGCATCGATACGCGCGAGGGCGCCGAGCGTCCGTGCATTACCGAAAATTAAAACCGAAAATAGGCGCAATATATCTGGAGCACGAGAATATAGGCTCGCTCGCGTGCGCGCGTTCGGATTTTCGAGCGAGCTCAGCGCGCATCATCATTCGGACCTCTTTTTGGGCTCTCTATATCTCTCTTTTTCCACCTACATCAGAGCCCACATCCTTCGTGAAAAATCTTGCTCTCACGTATAAGAGAGGGAGGGAGCGAGAGAGAAATTGAACGCCCGAGGCGACGGCGTCGGCGCGCTCATGGGAAAACGAATTCGCGCCCGGGGCGAAATCGCATAGGTATAGACGCTATACTCGCGCTCGGTTCGCTCGCGCGCGCTGTCGCCTTTTTTCCAGGGCAATACAAACGAGCGCGCGCCTTAAAAAGTGCTCTCCTCTCACCGTACACACGTACACGCGAGAGAGGATATACTAGTATAGATATATAGGTATATATGTACGTCGTCGTCGTCGATATTTACGGGCCCGCGTGGTCTACACAAGCGCGCGAGAGAAGAGCGATTGTCTATTACCGGCAATTACGGCAAACACGTCGCCGTGCTCTTCCCGTTCCTAACAGCCTCTCTCTCTCTCTCTCTCTCCTCTCTCTCTCGCGTTCTCTGCGTGTCTCTACCGTTCGCTCGCTTACTATACTCGCACTTTCACGTGCGCGCCGAGCTCTCGGGATATCGGTCGTTCTTGTACGCGAGAGAAAGAGAGAGAGAGAGAGAGAGAGAGAGCTCGTTCCGGCTTTATTTGCGACGACGCGACGCGTAAAACGCGTATTCAGATGCCGAGAGCGCATACGTATAAAGCCAAACGAGCCGCTTTCCCAGTTTGTTCATTAAGATTTGAGAGTTATGATTTCGAGCGTTTTTTGTCGGGGATACATATATAGGGATTAGCCAGTGCCACGCGGGTATATAAAGGGGATTGAGAGAGAGAGAGTGAGACGAAAGATAGATGAAGCGCGTTAATTAATTTAGAAGGAGAGAGAGAGAGCGTGATTTTTGAAAAGTAATAATGCTGCTGGGAGGGATTGTTGAACGAGTGCTTTTAAAGTTCGAAGAGCTGGATTATTATTGAGTTTGATGAAGGCTTTCCAAATCTCAGATGTAATTCAGAAAATCGATGAATATATTTCAAATTATAATGTGAAATTTTCATGGGATATTCATAAAGCAGCGGTTTGGGGGGGGGCTGTCGAAGTTTGCTATTACTAAAGTTTAATATAGGAATTCTGCGAATAAATTTTCACCGATAAAATTTAATATCTATATTAAAAGAATAAGTTTATATTATTAAAAAAAAAAATATATATATATATATCTCGCGTTAATTTTATCAAAAAGTTATACACATACTTTTCCTTTTATGATACAAAATTATTACTGCGGACAACGGAAGCACGAATGCACGTATAGTTCGAACTATACAAGTTTATAGGTCGAAAGAATCGCATCTCAAATTTCAGGCGATATTTATCAAGACGTGCGCGCGCGAAACAAAACGCCAGCATAATTTACGGGAGCGCAGTTTTAAGAGTGCACATATAAATTTATGCGCGCGGCTCTCCTTTCTCTCCCCCTCTGTAATACATCTTCCGGGCCAACGCGCATATTTCAGCAGAGCATGCGCGCACGACCGAGCGTACTTATATAGCCACCGAAACTCGACTCCCACGCGATTCGTCAAGCGGAAAGGTAATTGGCTGCAAGTGGTCGGTGTAGGAGAAAGAACGAGAAATGAAAAAAAAAACTGCAGTAGTGTATCGTTCTAGTAGCTTATATACATGTATACATGTATATACACTTCTATATATTCGTACGTATGTGTACGCAAACCCTTCACCTCGACGAGTCGTGTGTAAACGATCTCATCGGCCAACACGTGCTCTCTCTCTGCTATATACGAAATCTCTTACGGCGTGCACTATATACTTCCGGTGTACCACGCCGGTTCTCTTATACTCGCACTACGCTACGTACTATATATATACACACACACTTCCGTACTACGTTCGCGGGCGTACGTGTTATGTGCCTCGAGAAAGGTGATATCGAGTTTAAGAGGGCCAGGGCGCATATACACAGAGAGAACGAGAGACAGTTATGCTCTCAGTCCAATACAGCAGCCGATATATAGTGTATATATCTACAAACACGCACGCACTGTATATATATATATATATATATATAGTCATGTATGAACGAATTCCTTTTCATTTGCGCGCTCTCTGTGTGTATATATCGAGAATGTGCCGTGCACGGTGACGTTCTTTTTTCGTACATACGGGATGCTTCGAGTATATGTGTGTACTTTGTGTAACGCGTCGTTGTCCTGGCCGTATCGTATACGTGGGTATATAGTAGTATATGCTCGATGCTTTTGTATACGCGCCGAAACGAGATGTGTATCGGCATTTTTGCGAAAATTCAAGCCGCCACCGTCGCCTGTCGTGACTCCCTGTACTTCGAACTGACTACAACTGTGGGTGTTTGCTTTACGATAATTGTTATAGGTGCGGATAAGCTCCAGGCTATCTCACTGCGGTGCCCGGGTTTTCGTGTAGTTTTTTTGTTGTTGTTTTTTTGGCTTTCCGATTTGTGATGTTCTTTCAGATCAAAGGGGGAGAAATGGAGAATCGAGTTATTGGACATGTGTAGGTATATGGTGGTTATTACGTTTCGGTAACGTTGTAACATGTATTTCGCTGGTTCGTACATGTTGTGTATATACGGAATTTTTGGTTAGAAATACGATTTTTCCTTCGGTGTGTGTGTGTATATATATATATACACACACACACACACACTCCAAAAAGGATCATATATATCTATCTATATATGGAATATAAAAAAGTAACTTTTGAAAAAATTCACGTTGCCTGAAAATTCTATTATTCATAGAAATATCCTTGGCCGAGTACTTACATGCAAAGTTACGCACTCAAAAACAAGCACAAAGATGCGCGAAAAAACGTACGCAGACTTACTTCTCCCTATGTGTTCTAGAACAAATATCCCACGGTAAATTTTCTCTTTTTTTCAGTATATTAATTTCGCTACGTTCGGTATAATGTAAGTGTAACATCTGCGCCCTCACGGGGCCGACTACACTAACGAGGCCGCGATTTCATCCACTTTTTCCGTACAACTTTTGAAAACTACACCGAACCCCGGTGCGCGCCATATATATATATACCCTCTAGAATTACGGGAAACGATATATATATAGTTCAAACTTGCAACCTAAATTTCAGAAACACTCAGCACGCTCGTCCCTTCTGCGCTTGGTTATATCTCTGCATTATACATCATCGCACTTAAAAAATATTACTACAAGTCTCGGCGGGAATAGCGTTCTCACGGGCTCCGTACCGCGTCAATTTTTTTCCCCTTCTCTCTCCCAGCAATTCTGTATATATAAGCGGTACCGCAACATACACACCTACAGCAGCAAGCAAACCTTTTCCTCCATCTCCTTCGCTTACACATATATTTACACTTATATTGCGGAAAAGTTTAAACGACCACGCGAGCGTGGCTGCTCACCGAAGACAAGCTATACGGGAGAGAGAAGCCGGCACCCGTGCATTCGCGAAATTGACATTGGAGTTCGCGCGCCGGTAGGTTTTCCTCGCCTATACTCTTGCTTCCTTTACAGCCCTCGCTGTTTTCCCAGTTTCACTCGTTTACTTTCAGTATAGGCGTGCACGTGCATTCCTCCTTTCGAAAATAGGTCGAGACAATTATCGAATGCGCGAGCCCCCGTGTTTCGCTCCTCTCTCTCTCTCTCCCGCAACCCGCTCCTCCTTGTCCTCATCCCTCGCGTATTCGAATTATGGAAATGCGAGGGGGAGAGAGCGCGGTTATTACGACGTGACGGTGCACGTCAAACTGCTGCGTCGCGGCGTCGCGCGCGAACGGAATATACGTGTCTATATACGCGGGAGAACAGCAGCCACAGCAGCAGCAGCAGCAGCAGCAGCAGCAGCAGCGTTTTGATCTCGTTCTCGGAACGCGAGCGTGAGTATAGCTATTGGAAGACACGAGAAGGAAGCGCAGAATACGTGGAACTGCTGATTCCCCTTCTCAGCGCGGTTCTCTTTTTCCTCTCGCATTTTTCTTCACCACTATACACTATATTCTCCGCGTCTCTCTTTCTTTCTCTACTCCGACGCGTATCTTTTCCCTCCTTCCTCCGACAAACTAAGTTAATTTTTGTCGTATAAAAATAGTGAGCGACGACGACGACGACGATCCGAGTTGCTACTGCTGTTGCCGTTGCCACTGCTGCAGCGCGAATTTCCTTGAATCGAGAATAATCCGGCTGCAAGAGCGCGCGCGAGCGCACGCCACTCCTGTATTATTCATGCCTGATGAGCAGCAGTTGTTCTTGCAGCGGACTGTGGCACAAAATAATGCATGAGACGTTAGCGCACGAGCGAGGATCTCTCTCTCTCTCTCGCTCTCTCTCCTTTCTAAGGGTGTTTCATTAATTTCGGGGAACACAAAAAAAAACTGATGGAATTCACTTCACTGCTCATCTCTAGCGGTATGTGTTCTCGTACTTACTCAATATATACATACCCCGATCCTCTCGACAATTTGCCGACAATGAAAAATGCAGTCGAACATATTTGCGGCAGGTCAATGCTCGAGCGATGCGTATATATATGTATAACAGGAGGATTTCGTAGCGAGTATATATATACCGAGGCAATCCAATTTTGGGGGAGAATTTCAGTCGTGAAGTTTTTGCGGGTAATTAGGATTTATGGTAACAGAGCATGTGGAGGGGTATAAAAATCGCTAAATCAAGGATATATATATAATGGATACGGCGCTCAATTTACATGAATCATTTTTAGTTCGAGTGGAGCTTTAGGTAAGGCGGGGTTGCATTTACATGTTTTGGTAATCGAAGGGAGGCAGAACTGCAACAGTTTTTGAAAAATACTCGTATACCGTAGTAGTATAGTAAAGCCCACGATATTTCCATTGTTATAATGTTTAATAAGCGAATACAGCGTTATCTTGGATTATTCATTTCGAAAGTACCATGCGTATTATGTATACATAATATCTTCTCGAAATAACGTTACAAATTACATTCCTGTAATTGTTTCCATTATTAGAATACCGCTGGCGCGTGCAGTCCATAAAAACCACAGCAACCGCTCGTGCTACCTCATGGAACGTTTGTTTCACTTGTTGCTCGATATATGTAACGAACGAGGGAGAAGGGGACAGGAGAGAATTTTAGAAACGCATTTATCCGTTATGGCTCTCGTAACTTTATAATACTTACGAGCATTACTCCGTTTCAACTACGTCACGCAGTCACATATAACGCGCTCTTTCACACACACACACACACACACACACACACACACACACACACACACACACACACACACACACACATATATATATATATATATATATATATACAACACACGACTAGTATGTATATGTAACCTTTGAGGTGTTGCACGCGCACGCAAACCGCATACAGAATGTGTATGTGAATATACATAAGTCAGCGCCATCTGCTCACATATATAAACATGCTCTCACCTTTTGGACGTTACACACATGCGCGTGATGTAGAAACGAACGGAAATATATACGTATATATGTTTGGTTGGTGGTCTTGTGTATCGCAGTGTTGTAAATGCGATACGCTATATTAATGCGAAATTAGTACCTACGTATGTATTGGAAAGGGAAGACAGTTGCGGGCTGGTTTGAAAAGCCCAAAGTAGGGGAGCATTATGAATAATAATGATTCTTGTTATAAATAGGGAATAAATTATAACAGAGGATGATATTAGTCATTGGTAATATCGCGTAGTCTTTTATTTTCATGTTACGAAAAGCAGGAGTATTATTAGAGAAAATATAATAAAATAGTTGCAAAATTTTAAAAATTTTATATATGTATATATGGTTGGTTTGTAAGCTCCAATGATTGAGCGATACGCGCTGCACTTGTCGAGTAAAAGTGTTGCGGTTGCTGCTGTTGCTGCTTCGCGCAAAATTGTGGTTCAGCCCGTGGAATTCAAGGCTATCAAAGCCCATTTATACATTGTAAACTTGTTTCGGCTACTCTCTGAAAGAGAAAATGTTCTGTATCATAATATAAACCGTGGAAGAACTCCATCCCAGATAATAGTGGCATGAATTTTAAATAATAAGCTTCTTCTCTTAAAAAAGCGAGGGATGAAATCTGTCATCACAATAAGATTGTTTTGATTGGATGTTGTAGACTCATTAGATTGGTCTATATACAGAATAGGCGCGAAATTGAATTCTCGAGTTTATAAATATTTAAAACTGAATAATTAAAATAGTATAAGAAAAGTTTCATTATCATATTTATCAAATTTATTTTACTATCTTTTAATTTAAACTAATTGACAGAAACTTTTAAATTGAAACTAACTTGATCGTGTGCTCATAACCTCAAAAAATAAATAAATAAATAAAATAATGGAAAACAATGAGCGCGAAGCGAAATTACATTATATGAAATAATGTTTGAACTGTTAAATAAACAACACGGAAAACTGATCTGACTGTTAATAATCTCATGTGATTAAAAAAGCTGAATAAATCTGAAAATGTTTTCTCACACCAATAAACTTATCGTACATGCTATCCCCGAAATTTGCGAATTTTTCACCGCACCCAATCTCACTTCACCTACAAATAAGCGGTCGAAAGCGCGAATCAAAGACCTTCGGCTGCTGTGTTTCTCTCTGTCTATCTCCGCGTATCTGTCAAGGCTACGACGGTTCGCGCGAAGGTATTACTCCCGTATGTTACAACTTGCAGTTGCATTAATCGTATCGGAAAGCATTTTGTTCACGAGGCCCAGAACCGTGGAGAGAGAAACAAATCACGTATTGGTCACTGACGAGATACAATCCCGCGTATAAGGGCATAAAAGAAGCTGCTTTCGTTCGAAAAATCTGCGAATCAAGGACTTGCATTTCTTTTTTCGTACTTTTAGAGAGAGAAAGAGAAAGAGAGAGAGAGAGAGAGAGAGAGAGAGAGAGAGAGAGAGAGAGAGAGAGAGAGAGAGAGA
>JAYJLV010085618.1:7500-13715 GCA_036873485.1 Torymus texanus | reverse complement strand
CTCTCTCTCTCTCTCTCTCTCTCTCTCTCTCTCTCTCTCTCTCTCTCTCTCTCTCTCTCTCTCTCTCTCCTTCGTATATCTCTCACGGACGTTTCTTCCCAATGACCAACTCGCGACCTCCTCTCCTTGCGCGAAAATATACATGCTGGGCTTCACTTTATCAGCCGGCCGGCAGTCGACGAGGTGAGCTCGCTACGGCGCGGTGATATTTGAACAGCGATAGCACACGCGGTACCGAGTGCGAAAAGAGTTTCTGCGCGCGACTCTACACACATACATTCTCGAGGTCTCTCTTTCTCTCTCTTTCTCTCTCTTCTAACGGTGTCAACGTACGTATACGAGGCACTACCAATTCGAATTCAAGCCTCGCTCGAGAATCGAGAAGCGTGATTTCGTACTTCCGCTCGACCTCGCGGCAACAGTAGCATAGTATGGTAGAGTATATAGCAAAACGCGCGTGTGCCCGCGCTCATCTCTTTCTCTATATACGTCTCTATGTGTGTATAT
This sequence comes from Torymus texanus, assembly GCA_036873485.1. Classification (NCBI taxonomy): domain Eukaryota; kingdom Metazoa; phylum Arthropoda; class Insecta; order Hymenoptera; family Torymidae; genus Torymus; species Torymus texanus. The sequence goes on along the minus strand of JAYJLV010085618.1, from coordinate 13,208 downwards.
ATATACACACACTCTGTTCTTTCGATTAATCGCGTGTACATTTTATAGACGTGGCGTGTAAAAGTGGCCTCTTTCGAGGTGATTTTCAGTGTTTAGTGGCCCCGAAGTAATGGGTTTTTTTTTGGTAGTCTCACTGATCGCGTAATTTTATAGCCCTGTTAGCGTGTGCTGTGACCGTTTCATTTTCGATTATCATTTTTAAAATTAGAGGTTACATTTAATAATGCTACATATTCAATAATTATATTCTTAATTGGTTTCAAATTTTAACAATTTTTCACTATTCTAATTATCATATTAACAAAGTTCACTCCAAAATCTCTGTAAATATAAACAAAAATATATTCTACCGTCAGTCAATCGATCAAAGCTCAACTAACATTAGCCACCCACCCACCCACGTGTCACGCCTATCACCCGCACAACACCGCTAACCACTCTATACCTCGTACAAAGAGCTACCGTTTAAACATACATACATACATACATATACATACATACATACATATACTCTTACTCCTCGGCAACAACAATAACCGTTCTCGCAGCTCTCGCGCGCTGTCTAATTGTTTGTTTGCGCGATGACTTAACAAGTGTACAATACACACCGCTCGCTCGTTCGCTCGCTTGCTCGTTCTTCACGCGCATGCTCGCGAAAGTTCGACGCACGTTGCTCTCGTGCGCGATCGATAATACAGAGAGAGAGAGAGAAAGAGAGTATATAGAAGACGTCACAAAACGCCGCGTGCTATATAGTAACTTTCTTCTCTGTCTTTCTCGTTCCCACGTGTTTAGCGAACACGCGTTTGCTCGCTCGCCGAGAAAAAAAATTCCCTTTCGTTACGAAGAAAGGGACGTTGCATTTTATATGAGAGAGTGATATAAGTATTTAGAGAGGAAGGAGAAAGAAAACCAGTTCGTTGCTGGGTGTATGTATATATGTGTGTGGCTCTGACGATGAATCATTGAGCGGGATAAGACGATGGAGTGAATGAGTGAGAGAGGTGGGGAAAGAGAAGTACGAAGAATGGTAGAGGGGAAAAAAAAGTGTTACAAAATGTAGAGCTTTTTCGGGAGAAGTTGAAGGTCAAAGGAAAGAGAAAGAGGGAAGGGAAGGAGGAAAGTAGTATGATAAGGTTAAGCTCATGCTTGTTTTTTCTTGCGCGGGCGTCTCGCGGCGTTTAGTTTAATATTTCATGTATATATAGGAAAAAACTTGGGAGAATGACGCGTATTTTTTATCGCGTATAGTATATAACCGCTGGTAATAATGTATTGATAGTGCTGTAATATACAGAAATTCAATATTCAAGATACACGCGTCGGTATATATATATATGTACGCGACACACTGTCTCTTTTATATTGAGATTAGATAAAAGAGAAAAAGAAATATTGTTATACACACATACACACACAGATACCGTCGTATACAGCCATGAAATTATTCCGAAATTCTATAAGTATAACGTTAATACAGCACTCGTAAACTAAATATATATACAGTCCGCGATGACTTTCACACTTACTGTATATATACACATATAGACATATATAACACACACGTAAATAGACGTCGCGACGCGCGCGCACGCGGCCTTTGGGGGAGGCAAGAGGTGACCGAGCGCTCGCGAGGCCGCTGAACCCCTCCGAGTGGCACAGCTCGCGAACGAGCGCTCGTATAGCCCAGGATCAATCAATGCGACGTTTCGCTCTGTCTCTATTCTTCTCTCTCTCTCTCTCTTTCTCTCCGCGCGTCACCCGTTAGCGCGCAATCGCGCCCGAGCCAATAACGACTTTTAATGAGTCTGATATACGCCGTGTTCTCTGTTATGAGGATGTGGCTATTTATTCTCCACGCTCTTTCTCTCTCTCTCTTTGCCCCTGTGTCGCATGTCTGTGTATATATATATCTTGCTATATAATGGTGGGGGCGTGTGTATACGTACGGGTGTACTATATTGTTTTGAGGTGATTACGGTAAACACACGGTGATTTTGGAGATCGAGAATAATAACGTATACACGATTGTCTGCGTGTGTCTGTCTGTCTTAGTTATATCTTGGAAGAAATATAAAGCGGGGCAACGTGTCGCTGCTCTCGTGTTTATAAAAACACGGGGCTCGTCCCGGTTAGACAAATTCAATTAGCGCCCTGAGTCGCAAAGTGTCTCTCAGTTCTCTACATGTATATATGTATGTGTATATATGTGTATACCGAAACTAGATCGGTCGAATGGAAAACGCAAACTTCCGCACGTGCTGTTCACCAGTAATAGTGTCTATAAGCTTGAAAATTCGGTCAACGTTCTATACGATGTGACAACGCGTTTGATCGATTATTAAAAAAAAAGCTTAAGCAAACAAATGTGTCTATATGCATAGCTCTCTTCTATTACGTTTGATTTCGCATTTCTCGTAGTCGTTACCAAGCATGAGGCGTGTAGGAGAAAGAGAGAGAAAGAGAGAGAAAGAGAGAACCGGAAGGAGTAATGAGCGGCTCCGCGTGTCGCGCCGGTCTCTATCTCAACATATACATACATACATACACACATAGACATTCACGTATCTGTGCGTATATAACGTAGCGTAAGGCCGGCGATGACGTTGCCTCGGAAGCATCGCGCACCCGCTATTATCATTGTTATTATACATGTATATATACATAGACAGACACGCGTCGCGTGGGACTGGAAAACCAAAGAGCCCAGAGATCCCGACGCTGCTGTTACTACTTATGTCTGTATACATATACGCGCGCGATGCAAAAGAATTTTTCGGCGAGACCTCATGCCGAGTCAAGAAGAATTTCTTTTTTTTTTTGTCAGGGACGCAGCAACGGATGCCTCTCCGTGTGCTCTTGTTTCTCTCTCTTGCGCTCTTCTTCTTCTTCGTTGTGTCGTCGTGTGAATGCGAGTGGCAAGCATGAGCGTCTGCAGCAGCAGCAGCAGCAGCAACACGAGGCGTTATCGTTATATATACCGGCATGTATATAAGGCGCGTGCACAGACCGCTGAGCTAGGGATTTTTTGATGTAGCGTTGCTAAGAGTCGAGTTTTCGGAAGTGTGTTGTTATTTTGATGCGTTGGGTTACCACTCGGTTAGCCAAGTGGAATTTATTGAGAGAGATCTTTTTTTTGTTTTATGTCTATTCGGCATTTTTCAGAAGTTTTAACTATATTTAAGATTATAATTGAAGCTTATGGTTATAAAAAAATATTAATATCGTTACATGCTAACCATTCAATCACCACATTTTTCTCTTTCACTCTCGTACAATGCAGAGTAATTTCGCGTTATCTATCGCTGAAACTATAGCTTCTTATTTATATCAATCCAGTTTGATAAGCTCGCGATCGCGCGCGCTTGCCAAGCTGTAAACTTCAGTGAGTATGGTCTCTTTCTCTCTCATTCGCCCGCGAATCGAGACGACGACACAACAATAACAGGGCACACAGGAACGGGCATGTGTGCGAGATTGTTTTTGATTTATAAACGCGTGATATTGATTCGTTGAAGTCCTTGGATAATTTATTAATTCGCTTGTATATGCGAAAAATTTTATTACATGATATAGTATTATACTATATGTACTATATTTATATTACACGGGAACAAAAATATTTATGTTCTTGTTTCATTCATTCAATGATTCGAGAGAACGTACTTTTGTATCCTAAAGTTTTTCGAAATATATATATATATACTGTTTACTACATGTAAGAATCAATGAGACTTCTTGGAACACAAACTTCCTTTCACGTCTTCGCACGAAAAAGGGACTCAACAATATATATCCTTGCGGTCATCATACATATCCCATTCACAAAGCTAAAAAGTATCCTTTTCCTTCGTGTAATATTCTCTACTCAATACTCTCTCCTCTCTCTCCCTTTCTTTTTCTTTCAAGCAATTACAATACGACGAAAAATCGGCCCTTTCTCACCGACAGAAGAAGCGCGCGTGCGCGATCGACAACAGTGTCCCTCTTTTTTCGCTCAAAAAATGCACGATACGCGCGCGTGGTGCAAAAACTTCCGCCAATTTGGCAGATCGTGTATATATATATATACAGCCGCGAAACCACCGAACGGAACGAAGAGAGTTTGTTCTTTTGTAGCATTGGGCTCAGGTGACCGCAAAATTGAGAGTTTCCGGTGGGTTCCGTTGCACTGGCCCACTATATATACTATATACTCTCCCTGTAAAGAGGAATTTTGGCTGGTGTCTTTGGATGAGAACCGAAGATGCGCCGGTTGGTTTCTTTTTGTGTGTATATATGTATGCGGGTATATATACAAGTGTGTGAGACAACGGGTCAATAAACTGAGAAAAGTTTCTTGTAAAAAAAAACAGAAATGAATAAGTCAACTCAAGAACAAACCTTCTCCCAAATGATGTTTACATTCTACAGAGGCATATAGAATTACACAAAACTATATATATTTTCCTTCGAAATTCATGTTAGATCGTTAATTCGCTCACCGACGACACAACGATCCCCTCCCCATTCAGAACCCACGCTTGTCTAAGAAAACGAAGACTCGCGTGCGTGTGTATAGTATATATACCTATATAGGTATATATGTTTGGTCGATGCGCCCCGCCGTCCGTATTCGATCGTAAACCATCCCGCGCACATCGTCGTTGTCGTGCGACGACCTTTTCGCGACGGCAGGTCCGCGAACTCGGGGTTTATTCGTTCGAGCGACTCTCTCTCTCTCTCTCTCTCTCTCTTTGTTCATAGGATTATCCATCCTGTCGAGAGAGACAATCCTTCCTCCATTTTAGGGGCCGTTATTGTTTTAGGATCCTCTGAAATATTTCCTTACGGTTAATTGCTAAAGCGAGAGCGCATGCGCGTACGGGTGGTAGTATAACTCCATGCCGGTGTGTATTTTTAAGTGGGATTATAGAAGTTTCGCTTGGTTATAAGTCGTTAATGTTTCTCAAAGACTATTAATAGTTCGTATAACAACGTATATATACGATGTATTTAAAGTATATACAAAATTCCGTGTTGATTACCTACGTGACTTATCAGTTTTGTACTGTAATTATACTACGTGTTATTGCATAAAAAGCAATTAAAAAACGTGTGCTTTGGTTAACATCGTGTCAATACAAATTCATCTACAACATAAGATCTAAAAGAAAAAATCACATTCCAACCCAGAAACGTAGTTTTCCACTTTACACGCGTACACACGTGTTTCTGAAGATCGTCCTCCTCCGCTTATCAGTTCTAGACAGTTCCTCCTCTCTCTCTCTCTCTCTCTCTCTCTCTCTCTCTCTCTCTCTCGCGCGCGCTCCTCAACGCAAGTCGCCACAACGTCGGGCGTCTTTGTCAACGAGGGGCTGGCGCGTAGACAGCTGCTCTGCTACTGCTCTGCACTCTATTATATGGACCCTCTCGAACATTATACGCGCATCTCTTCTAGAAAGTGCGCATTGGAATGCGAGGTTCAGGGTGTAATTCTTAAGAAAAACCTTCTTTTTTTTAGTCTAACGAATATATTATATAGATTTAAGATTACAATGTTAATTGTTAATACATATATGTATTTCTAACGTGTTTCTTTTCTTATTTTTTTGTTCCAGGTGAGTTACCGGTTACCAAACCACATCCAGTACTACTTCTTCCTCTTCTATTACCATACGTGAGTCTGTCTGTCTGTCTGTCTGTTCAATTATGAATCACCGGGTAAA
>JAYJLV010085618.1:0-5000 GCA_036873485.1 Torymus texanus | reverse complement strand
AACATATACTGTGAAAAATCCGCGTAAACCAAGACGAGCTCTTCATAGGATGTTCACGTCGCTATCGTTCAATTAAAGTCCTCCCCTCTTCCCCCTTTTATCAAGTAAGAGCAACGTGTCGCGTAAGATTTCAGAAGCAGGAGCCGGAGCCACTGCTGCTGCTGCAAAGCAGCACTCGCGTGCGAAAAAAAAGCTGCTCGAGCGAGAGGAAGTGAAAAACCCTTTTGTTTGCAGCACGAGCCGTTGCCGATGAATGGATATCGAATGTCCAGGGCTGCTCCTTTCTCTCTCTCTCTCTCTCTCTTTCGCTCGCTTGCTCTGCACCTCGTTCTTCCACTTCCTTTGTGCATGTCTCGATTGGCAGGCTCTCTTTCTCTCGTTCACTCTCGGAGTCTTGTTGCGCACAAGTTGAGGTCTTAATGTTGGGACGCGTCGATAACTCGTTGAACGGTCACTGATGAGGTTTTATTTTTTTCCTTGGAATAGTCATTTCAATGGATTATCGTGAAATAGTTCATCAATAAACATAAGTACACGCAGTGTTTACATAAATATGATCTTTATTTATCGTTACTTTAAGACTTAATTAAACAACAATTATTATCAAATATACTAACCTTTTAAACTACTTTACTCACAATTCATTATACCCGGAAGAACAGTTCTCAACTCCAGCAATTAACTCTCACTCTCACTCGCCACCAACATACACACGGTTTCATAAAAATCCAATCAAACCAATCACGCGCAACTATACTACTCTTCGAGCATATATCCTTAAACCCAAACACATATGCGCCCGCACCCATATACATTCACGTCGTCCCTCGAAAAAATCCAATAACCTCTCTTTACTGCTGTTGCACCGACTACTACTACTACTACTACAACGCATACATACACACACATACATACATACGGAAACCGGTAGACCTCGTGAGTATATATACGCGTCATGTGGGTGGGTGGTTATTCCTGAAAGGAAGTGTACGGCGAGCACATGGAGCCCGGCTGCAACACGCGCATAATCGGATACCCGTGTGTGGCAACGGCAACGACAACGACGACGACGGCCCTTTTCCCTTTCTCGCGGGCGTGAGAGAGACGCGAAGAGAAAATACATCGTCGTACAGGGGCCGGATGCACGATACGAACCTTTTTCGCGCGCCATTTGGCGGATGGTGCAAGAGTAGTGAGAGAGAGAGAGGAAATTGAGTTGTCGTTTTTTGGGAGAAAGAGAGAGAACGAGCAGGTTGTTGTTTTGTTGACGACCCTGTTGGCGGGTAGTAAGTGGAGTAAGAGAGCGCAGCGACAGGTTCACTGGACGCGGCCGTGTGCCTTTTTTTTCTCTCTTGCTGTATATAAAGTGTATATATTGTGGTCAATATTTTCTTTCGAATTTCGTATATATCCTTTTATTTTTTTAATGATAAAAAATAAAAAAAATTCTTCCGTTCAGTTTAAAAATAAAAATAAAAAAGATCGGCCTCTTGACACTACATTCCCTCTTTATCGTTGTCGTCGTCGTCTTTCTCGCTCCATTTGGTCGATCGCACGGCGCGCATATGCACCAGCCGCGACTACACTACTACATCTATACTACGCAACAATGGCTGCCGCGACGCTTCCGCTCGGACGTGTAGTAAAGCCCTGCAACTCTATGTCACACTCTCTCTCTCTCTCTCGTCTTTACCAAGATACGCATCCTCGTTGTCTCTCTCTTTCGCGCGCCAGCTTTTAAGTGGGTCATCGAGTAATCGACGAGCGCGCGCGCGCACAACCCTTTGTGAACTCTCTCTCTCTCTCTCTCTTTCTCTCTCACTCTATATCTCTTGCTACCGCCCTTTTTGTGTTGTCACGCCTCCGCTCTAGAGAATTCTTCTTCTTCTTTTTTTTTCGTAGAAAGTAGGGTGCGTTTTTTTTCGGCTTGCTAAGCTTGCGTGTGCATGGGTTAAATCGAACGGATGATTGAATTTTCGAAAAATTACTCATACGTGCACGGTTTCAAAATTTTACAGAGACATCGTGAGATGTACGCCGACCGCGTCATTCGGGTTTTATGCGGTTACGTGGCGCGGGTGTAATGTATATATTACATAGACGAATTGATGCTCGCGAGCGCGCGTCTGAAACATACGTAAGCACTATAGCTAGCAAGTGCAATGACCTAATTAGTTCAACTTACACGCCGGAAAATAACGCAATTAAAGTTAATTCACGCGTTATTTCGCGTATAATAACCTTGGCAATCAATGAATTGCTACAACCCCTCTCCACCTCACTACTATTCATCCAAAACTTATGTCAAACTTCACTTCGTTCTATAATAGAATTTCCCGCTATACGTGCATTAATTCCAAAACAAATTGCACTCTATATACACATACAAATCAATATAACTGGTACAACACATACACACGTATATGTATATACACTAAAATACGAATAAGAGAAAACTACACTCGTGCTAACCGGCGTTGGAGCGTGGAAGGAGCGGCCGATAAAGCCATATAGTGGGTTAGTACCGCGTGCCACGACAGTATAGGTATATATAACGTGTTACGACAATGAGACGGAGAGAGAGAGAGAGAGAGAGAACTAAGTACGTCGAACTGTGACGCCGGCGCGTTGTGTGCATGCGCCGCGGTGGTGCCGCCACCGCTGCCGTCGTCGGTGCGTGTCCTAGGTCAAGACTTGCGACGCCTGCGCGGTATACACACATTTGCTCGTGTTCTCTAGGTTGCGAAATCGTGGTGCCCCCGTCGTGCACAGTTGCTGCAGTCGAGTTGCTTGAATTTTGCATTTACCGCGTGTGCGAATGATTTCTATCGTAAAATAAAAGTGTTTGAACGAGGTGATGTAAAATTTTAACTTTTTAACAGTTATTAAAGAAATCAAAATCTAGTTAACCGATAACAATATTCATCTTGTATACGCGTACAAATCATCATCGACGTCTTATCTCTTCCTTTGCTATATACACAAGTCTATATATATGTTCGCGCCTACGCATACATCACAAAGGCGTTTTGAACGTATATGTATATGTGTATGTAATATCCAGCAGTCGCCGGTTAGAAGGTGAAGATCGCACACGATGAATGAACGCGTGGTCGCTTCGCGCGCCCGTCGAGAGACGCAACAATGAACGAGTGTATTTCCTCAGGCGTACTTTTTTTTTCTCACGCCGTATACTCGCGGGGAATCGCACTCATTGTTCGAGAGCGAGAGGAAGAGAGGAGTGTTTCCTTGACTTCGACCCTGGTCGACGATTTGCAAACCTATGTGCAGAGGTTTACTCCTGATGGTTATTCTTTTTGTTTTCTCGTTGTTCTTCTATGAGAATTAGGTGCTATGTATACAAACGTATTTTCGATATCTTTGTTTGTATAAGAAGCTCACGTTTTTTTGTTTCATGTCGATTGATTGATTGATTTTACAAGGTAGGATAGGTTGTTTTAACCTACCACCACGTGGATTCATCTTGATACACGCGATCATGATGTGTATATATACACGCACGATGAAAATCGATGACTCGTGCGAAAGGCCATTCAGGTCTCGTCTACCTACAATCACGTGCAATAATCCCGTGAGAAGCTGCAGATGTTGCTCGTGGAAAAAGAAGGATTTAGGTAATCGAAGGGGAGGAGGAGAAAGAGAAGGCAAATACGCCTCGAAATTTTTCCTTCCAGTACAACTGGCGGTTTTCTCTTCGATAGTAAAGCTTTGTAAGCACGCAACCTCCATATCAATCTCTACCTTTGCCTCTCCTCGTACTATCGCGTAATTGGTTGATTGGAACGAAGGCTGCTCTGCTCCTGCTCTTTTTACTCTCGGATTATGTTGACCGCGCGTTGTACTGGTTCATCCTCTCTTCCCTTAGGCGTATTCCAATAAATTGAGCAAGGCTTACGTGGTTTTTCAGCAAGTCAGCTCAGCATTGTCAAATTAACAATGTATACCGACTGGCGATAACCTCATTTGTGAATGCTGTTTGTCATGGAGTGCAAAAATATGCTATTCTCCCAGACAAAATCAGACTTGATCGGATAAGTCTTCTTATAAACTCTCGAAAGACTTAGCGCAGTATGGTTGAGTTCGCATTTCTTCATTTAACGGGAAAAAAATTCGACCGTGATTGTTGCCAAGCTCTTTTTCTGCGTGTTGTATAGCCTGAGGGGTGTGTATAGGCTGCAATGTTTTTTTTTGGAAGGCTTGTTAGGCGTAATTGAGATCGTCGCGTTTTTGTTCAACCGTTGAATTTTCGGTGGGAAGAGAAGAAGAAACGCACGGAAACGTTAAATGATTATACCAGCGATGGTATACGATTGTAACTGTTGTGTAACATTTCCAATACTGTTGAGCTTTTTTTTCACCAACGATGGTATATAGATATTTACACATTGGTGGGTTTCGGATACAATACGTAGAAGTACGATAACGGTTCTGTACCAAGAAATTAAAAAAAAGAAACAATGTTTTACCATTCAATGGTTTTTATATAGAAAAAAGTATGTAATAATATTGCTGCACTCGCTGACGAGTATAAGGTTAACGATATATTTATTATTTTTAAACTTGCACTTGTCGATCGTGACTCCGTTTCCTTTAAATCCATTAACGAGCGGCCCACGCAACCTTACCCAACTATACCAGTTCCTTTCTCCTCGAAAAGCCACTCACGCAGCCAGACGTCAAACAAACACCTTTATTAATAAACCCGCATACTGCAATCCAGTTCATCATCATCTCTCTCTCTCTCTCTCAATCGATGTTTTATTTTTCTGCCAGTTCGCTCAAGGTCGCCGTTCAACCGCCGAAAAACGCGTCGCCGCACACGTGAGCGGCAACAAATGCCGCCTTTCCCGCTACCACGTGGTCGCTCTTTATATACATGTATATATACATGCGTGTGCGTGCATGTGTGTGTGTGTGTGTGTGTGTGTGTGTGTGTGTGTGTGTGTGTGTGTGTGTATATATATATATATATATATATA
>JAYJLV010085577.1:0-13722 GCA_036873485.1 Torymus texanus | reverse complement strand
TTGTTTCACTTATTCTATATTCGTCATTCTTAAATATATCGAAACTTCTAATAAAATAAACAAAACTACTATAAACTCCAATAAATTTTTAGAAAAATATTATTTTAGAAACACCACCAAAAAGTTATTATTAATTCTTAAAAAATATATGAGAAAGTAAATTTGTTTCTGTACCCAAGTGCAAATTATTCACAATAAAATAATTTATTTCTTTTTATAATTTGTAGTGTATTTCTTAAACTGTTCCAAAGTTATGATTCTTCAGATCTTCTAAAGAAATATTTTCAACGTTAACTTGGCATTTCACCATACGTAATTGAATTAATAGTAAAAATTTAAAAAAAATTCTATTTATAACTAGTAAATCTTAAGTTCAATTAAACCAAAACAAATAATTTCTCTTTCAACACAACATATTCTTTACTATTATGTACCCTTCATATATGATTCTTTGTGACTAAGAATGAAGTGCTATTCAAAAAGTTGGATGTAAACATTTTCGTAATAGAAGCTTTTACTGGTGTTAACAAAAGCTTTTCAGTACATATAAAATGCACAGTTCCTTTGTCCGTACACATACGCTATAAAAAAAAATCTTTGGCATAAAAATTATATTTCTTTTGAATTTCATTATAATTTCTAAAACGCATAAAATTTCAATAATTAATCCGGTACATATATATTAAAACAACATAGCATTATAGTTATTAACAAAAATGTATAGCCAATAAAGTAAAATAACGGTATTGTAACAGCTTATAAACTCGAAACCACTGAATTTTCGCAATTTAATAAACATGAAGCCTGTATCACAAAAGTTTCGAATGCATAAATAAAGACGTCAGAGCTTTTCTCGAGCTTGCACGCGCAGTGAACATTGGTGGACGCGTGAAAAATTGCCGCGAAAGGTTCCCTCTCTCTCCTTCAGCCTTGCTACTGCGGAGTTTGCAGCAAGTGCAGGACGCCATTAAAAGCCCGGGAGCTTGATATCATGTTTATCGTCACTAGAACTTCCACAATGGCATAATAAAGTGTAGAAACTTTCAAAGCTTTCTCAAACACTTTGTAGAGATGTTAGTCACAAAAGAAACGCCAGAAATTATTACGAGAATAAAAGGACTTTTAATGTGCGGCTTGATAAAACTATGAACGCGAGTTACTTTTCGAGATTGCAAATAGCTAACGTGTATCTTATCTCTTAAACACATTCAAATTTGATCTTCTTTCGCATAGTATTATCTAACATAATGAAGTCGTCGCTTTCGTAAATAAAGTTACAAGCTGTCATTATATATACGCGTGCGATTTTTCCGCACCTTTCCGCAATTATTATCGATCCCTGCGAAATTCCTGGAATTTTCTTAAACTTCTACAACTAATAACAGTAAAAAAAAAATCGTGTGTCGAAAGTCCCGGTGCCTCGTAAAAAGGAAAATCTGGAGGGCCGGCGCAGAAGGGGAAAAATCCGTATAGAGCAGCGAATATAAATCAGCGCTTTCTTCGACGCCGTCACCGTCGCTCGCGTTCCTACCTCCTACCCCCACCCACTCGCCCGTCAGCTTTTACGAGAATGCAATGTGGCAAGTTTCTGACAGGTTTTACGTTTAATGTTGGTATATCCTTTAATACGAGCGCTCGCGGAAAAGGGCGAGAACCGCATTTACGAGACGCAGTCGCTTGCTCGCTCACTCGCTTTTCCTCACCCTTTGCACGCTCACGTATATATATACATACAGATTTCTCCTCGCCATCGCGTCTTTTCCTCCTCGTGGATTTGTGCGGGCGCGCGTTCTGGAAAATTCGTTTCCAAAACACGCGCTCTCGATGCTGCGCGTAGTAGACGCCATAAGCACTATATACCCAACGTCGCCCGCTCGTTCTCATTACGACGTTATATCGTTTTCGTAGAGGTGAGAGACATTTGCATATTTCACTTTTCCTGCACCGACTTATGTGTGGCGCCAGACGGTTCATGCGCAGAGGTAGTGAAAGCCCGGAATTTGTGTGTTTAAAGGTTTTAATGAGGTTAAGGCGATCGAAGGATTTTGACAGAGGGACGGATAGGGGGAAAACTCGACGGGAGTGTCATTTAGGATGTTTAATATGCTTGAATATTTTTAATGAACAGCGTATTAAATGTATATATAGAGGCTACTAAAATTAATGTTTTTCCTGGATTTTTCGCAGCAATAATGTTTTTATTATTCTAGCATAAAACATTGTTGGGATATTTTACGGAACAAGTCTATTATTCACAATAATTTTTTTATATCACTTTAGAATAACTCGACTTGAAAATTTGGGGGAAAAACTTGCGCTACAGTTGGGAACCAGATTTTCAAATATGCACGGAATTTCGTTATTTTCTTTCTCCCGAAATACTTCAAATTCATAAACTTCCATTAAAGTTTTCTTGCTCGCTGGTTAAATACATAAGCATCCATGTTATGTTTAGTATATACTGTGCATATATAGTACTGTTGCGAATTTTCGCAACACTAACTCGTTTGTTCGTATATAATTTAAACTTCCGAAATTTTGTAATGTTATTTTTTATCTATTGTCGGAAAAGGTACATTTCAAAATAACAAACACAGATATGAAAGCCGAGAGAAAAAACAAGTGTAGTAACAATCTACTCTAAAAAATGTAATAATACTTTTTGTTCGAAAAAAAAACTGAAAAAAATATTTCGCAACCAAACAAAATCATTCTTTTTTTGTCTTGTTAGGAAAGAATCAGCCCTTCGAATAACGATTTTGAAACTTTATAATATGTTTTCGAATGTAGAAATTCAAAAGTGCCAATGTTAGACGCTAATACTCAAACAAACTCATCTTTTGAACATTGTTAGCTTTCTTTTGAAAAAGCTTTGACAAAAGCCTCTTCTTGACACAAAAACCATTCAATTTTGGAAAGTTTTGAACATCATTTCAAACTAGAGAAAACGAGCTTTCATTTACTTCTTCAGAATTAAAAAGTATTGATTCTTTTGCGGACAATTTGAGGGGTTTAACAGTGCTCTTTCGTTACTAAACTTTATACTTTCATAACTTTGGAAGGAATCTATATTTTTTAATTCTGAAAAAAGAAGAAGAAAATTCTTTTATCTAGTTTTATTTTCTTTATTTGAGATAATATTTAAAACTTTCAAAGATTAAATGGTTACCAGTTCTGGCAAAATTTTCCAGGAAGTCTATTGTAATTTATGAATTTCTAGTCTGTTACCGCTTTACGAAATAGTTTAGTAACTTTTACAAAAAATTTTGTCCATGTGATTACCTAGCTATTTCTAGTAGAAAAATTGATATCAGGGGGTATTAAAAATAAAGTGCATCAACTTTTAATGCATGCAAGAACAGAAAATATTTTATTTACAATTACTATAGTATACTGTAAAAAATAAAGATAAATCTTTGTCAATTTTGTTGCAATGGCATGTCTTGCACCACTACCTAATTTCTACAAGTATTTCAACAACGATTTATATAAATCTTTTATGCCTAACAACACTCGTTTCGCATTAAAAATAATTTCCCTTTCATCGACATATCCGCCGTTTGTTTTAGTAACGATATTAGGCAACTCCGCGCTAAACTTGGCTTTTCTCAGCACAGTCATTGATCTTGAACATTGCCACTCTCGCTCAAACCACTTAGAGAAATCAAAGTTTCTCCCACCCAAATTAAGTTATTACAAGACGTTCGCGTTCACGCGGTATATATATATATATATATACACCGGGTAATCAAAGCTTGAAATCCACATTTGCCAGCATGCGTCGCTTGATTTCGAGGGCAAACGCGCGCTCGCGGCAAGTACCCCGATTCTAATCAAGCAAGGAATGCAATATAGCGGGGCGAGTCAATGATACTCGAGTCAAAGACACAATCCCCCGTTCCGACAATCGAGCACACGATGAGGGGAGAGGGAGAGAGATGGGCTGATGCGGCGGCGTACAAATACACACACACGGTATAATTCGACATGAGTACGTGTACGCCGATATATATGCAGGGCTGCTTGTTGCAATATTCTGTGTTTGAGGTCGTATACGTGCGCGTATGCACATCCCACCTACGCACAGGCGTATACGCATATACGTATAGACTGACCAAGAGTCCTGCAAGGCGTGTGTGTGTGTATACATACATACATACATATACATGTGTTCGGCGCATGCACAGACACAAGTTCGAAATTAATTTCGCCCTTCAGCGCTCATTTCCTCTCCTAAACTTTAATGCGGTATTCGTCGCTCTTGCTCGAATTCTATTCAACCACGGCACGCGCACACATATATATAGTCGCCAAAGCATGTGTATCTTTCGGGTGCGCGCACTAGTAAAGCTGAGCACATTGCAAGCGTGCCCGGAGTTATAGACGCCCACGCATACACACACACACACACACACCCACACACACTTCCTGGAATCCATTTTGATAAATGACGTTAAATAGTTTAATGATGCTATGGGGCTCTGAATTTGAAGGGTGGTGGTACAGAGAAAGCGCGTACGTGCGCGATAAAGTTAGCGAAACCTGGTTTGATTGTGATTTAATAAAAAGGGGACGTCCTGCGCGCGACTCGGCGTTTATAAATTGAAGTTAAGTTCATATTTGGCGAATGCAAACGAACTGCGATGCATTATTATTACTTCACTCGATGTAATTATACGTATAAAATATTAACTAATGGTTTTTTATGAGTGATTTTTTATTCGAGAGAACTAAAAATGTTTTAAAAACGTAAACAAATACAGTAACCATTTGGAACAACTATTTCGACGAACCTGAAATTTATTATTTATTGCCCGAAATCTGAATAACATAGCATGTACTAGAAAAATAACGTATACAAACAAGAAAGTGGATACGATTTTTATCTATATAAAATTTTATCACAAATGCGTCGATGTAAATATGTTGTGCGTGTCTAGGCGCACATTGGCGTGTAAATTTTATATAAGGGGGAGAAAAGCTATTTGAGATTTTCTCAAACAAAGCGGAGTTTCCTCCTTCCAAGAAAGGGTTACGAGCACGCATACACACACATGGTTGTTTTCCGGGGGTGGAAACTTTGCGTACCTGTTTAAGAAACCGTACAAAATGTGTAGACACAAAAACTGCTAGACTCAGTACATGGATTAACTTTACTGAATAAATCGAGCGAGAATATTACTTTCTCATCACTTAGTGAATGTAAACATTCAGACGGTAGTTTGAAAATGCAAATTCATACACATAAAAAAGCAAAACTGAGTTGAGTGATTTTTCTAAAATGATTGATATTATTCGTTACAGTTTTCAAAGAATAAAGGTAAAACTTATGCACGAAGCAGTATAACCTCAAGCTTCAATTTGTTTGTGAATATAAAATTAAATATAAGTATTTTAAGTATACTTTGTTTTCGTAATCATGTTGTAAAACTCCAAGTTAATTATAATAAAGAAATAATAAATCTTAAATAAGAATAAAACTATTTTTATTACTTTCATGTTTGTATTGAACTAGTTCGGTGTTAACCAATAACCGCATATATATGTACAATAAATTTTCCGAATCTTAAAGAGCGCAAATCACATGGATTAAACCAGACAAATTACATGGTGTAATCCTATATAGAGGTAGATATAACTACCTGTACAAAGGGCTGGTAAACATACTTTGCTACTTACAAACTAACTTACAACTATATTAACGTTCAATATAATATAAATTTCCCAATAAACTTTATACGCCAAAACAAAACAATAATTATAATCTATGATAGTTATATATAGTTTTTTAGTTCTTTTCTTTGTTTTATAATTCCTATTACTTCCGTTACTGTATAAATTTTTTAATTCATTAGGAAGACTATTAAAGGTCTTCAGCGCTATCATGAAACTATTTTTATCACTAACAGCCTTTTTTGTTTTTGGTAGTTGAATACTCTTGTATCTAGTTTTCGAAGTATTTTTTAAATGTAATTCTTTCAGATCTTCATAGTAATACATTATCGCTTCAAGAGTAAAAACTTATCTTACGTTTGGTGAACTTTTTACTACGAAAGAGTTTTTATGTATAATTTTCAATATTCTTGCTTGAATATTTTATAAACGAATCATATTATTTTGGTATGCCCCACCCCATGTTATCATTCTATTTATAATAGATTATTTCTGTATGCAATAGCATGGAGTCAATCGTTTCCATAATAAAATTATCATAGAAATGCACACTTCCTGAAGTATATTAAAGTCAAACCTAATGCTGAATTATCGGGGAGAATATCGAAAGGCACCTGTCGCATCAATGATATGAAAATATATATATATATAAAATATATATCGGTTAAGATTAAAGCTAGTCACGAATCCCGTTGTGAGGGGCTACTCGGCTTATTATTATGATTATGTGTATGCGCGGTTGATGTTTTACATTCGTATTCATGAGCCCTCGGAATCTATCCACACAGCAACGAATACCAATTGCGTGTAGCGGTAATTGATAGATGACGGAAAAATGATAAGATGCGGTACAATGCAAAGGGTTTTCTGCAGACATTATTAAAAGAAACGTAACTGAAAATTTGCGTGTTGAATAATTAATGAATATTTTTATTCGAAGAGGAAATAAATAGCTCATAAATATTTAAATCATATGAATTCGACGTTTCCGCATCGTGAATTAGTTTTAATGTATATTTACCATAAGGAGTTCTTAATTTATATTGTGATTTTTTATAAAGATTATCTTAGAATAATTGTTGGATATATATATATATATATATATATATATATAAATTTAAGATATTCTGTTGCTATTGTTCTCTAAAATATTTTAGAGAACAATAGCAACAATGATAACATTGTACCAAAATTTATGTGTAAAATTATAAAACGTCTATTATGATGGATAGAATTTTCTTCTGCCTAAAAAAGTTTCTCACATCTTAAATTTGTAATTCTTGACAAAGACTATTTACTCAATAATTGTTCCGACTACACTACGTACAGACTCATTAAAAACTTTCTTCAAATATAAACTTTGTCATCTTAATATATTTTCGAAAACCACAAACTTTGAACTCCGAAGTAGTTTAGTCCCTCATGGGTAGATTAAAAGTTAGATCTATTAATTTGAGTAGTAGTGGCGTACTTGGGCCCAAGAATCTGTCTGCAAAAATAAGATTCTTAACACCTTACGAGTAACGAAACTTGTCAATTTTCACCATGCTTATATTTATACTGAAATATCACGTTATATCTTAAACTCAATCACAAACTACCTTATACTATATAAGGTTTGTTGTCATTGCTTTACTAATTAGTTACATGTTTGACACCCTCATCAACGCGAGCAAGTATTTAACATGGAAACCTTTAAATTATATATATATATATATATACTTGTACATGTAAACGTATCGGTGGGCAGAAGCGTACCGGTTTAGCGAATAACGGCTTCGTCAATATCGATTAACGGTGGCATTGTCTCGTACTCGACTCTATGCCCGTGCATTGAACCGATAGATTGTTTTTCTCGTATAGGTTTTCCGCTATTTCCATTATTTTCCACATATTACCTAACATACAAAGCAAAAAAAACACACATCGAATTCACGCGTATATTCTAAATACTACATCGGTGAATTAATATATAGCTATTATATATTTACAGGATTTCAGTTAATCCTCTTTCATTTATCGTAATATATATAGAGATATTAGAATTACCAACTGAATAGAAGATAGACTTTGCCAATTAATATTGATCGATAGATTCAATGAACCTTTGAACTGCTCCCATATATTGGCATTCCGGCATGATTCCATTACCACTACTGGCATTATTAATCGAGGAACGTGAAATTCAGTTAAACCGTTATATGCATATAATATTCCACGCGAAATAAACATCAAATTCAGACTTCCGGACTATAACGACACGAGGCTGAGTTTAAAAGGGGGAAAAAAAAGAATCCCTTTGTGTGCACGCGCGTGCACCTCCTTTACAACTCCACACATATATGTACACGCACGTTCGACGACCACACAGTACACCATTCGGTAATTTGCGGTTTTAGACCCCGTACGCGCGAGAAGCGAAAACGTAGAAAACACGCTAGGAAGAGCTCAGAGAAAGAGCCATAGCGAAAGAGAGAAGAGGCCATGCACGTACAGGTATATCTATATATATAACCAAAGAACTGGAGAATCGTCCGGGGCGAGCGAGCATGAGTGTTCCCGCCCTTCCGGTTCGGGAGAAATGGCCAGACCACGAGAGGGAGAGAGAGAGAAAGACGAAGAGAAGCGCGCAGTCTGGTTTTACTAATTACAAGGATAGCTTACTTTGAGCGGTGGTGGCTGGGCGCTCTCTCTCTCTCCCTCTCTCTCTCTCTACACGGGCTGAAACTAAATAATCCTGTGGGACAGAATTAACGGGAGGAGAGGGACACGATGTCACCCGGATAAAACGCTCTTGTGCGCGAGTCCGATAGAATGTGCTGAGTATATATAGGAGCATTATTGTACGTGTATGCGTGCGCATCATAATGCAGCCGAGTCGACGCTGACAGAAGTGGCGATGGACCTTTGGAGCAATCAATAATCCATAAATTTCGGTCGTCAAATTCTGCCCGATGTGTACATATATATCTCTATATATATATACGCCCGTATAAGAGAGAAAGTTCGATTATGGAGCGACGCGGGTGATAACTTTGCTTTGGCAACTATATATATATGGAGTATATATACGCGAGGGAGATTGAAAGAGAAAGAGAACATTTTTACACTTTGATCGCGCTCTACTGTTGCTCTAAAGTTTATTAGCCTTATTATCGCATTTCTTCCGCTAGTGCTTCGACCTCTAGTGCCTCTTTATAAATTATATGAGGATGTATATATACGCTTATGTGTGCGAATAACGAAGGTAGAATAGAGAGGCGGTATAAGAAAAAAAACATGAAAGGAACATGTATATAAGTAGTAGTAGTAGTACTATTTTTTCGAAAATGAAAATTAATGTATATATTAGATTTTTTCACAATTAATTAAAAAAATTACAAGCAAATTTTTTCGAAAATAACTATATTTACATTTTATTTATGAAATTTACCATCAAGGCCAATTTAACGAATAATACAAAAGTTTATTTTGAAAATATTCTCCTGCATCGATGTTAAAGGCGGCTTTAAATTAACGATAACAATGTGGGTCTGCGCGTACACCAGCTGTTATTAAAACACCAATTAATGCATATAATACGCTCTAGAAATTCTCACTATACATTCCCAATATAAAACGAGCGCATATAAGTACAAAGACAGGATTAATATCAGGTATTATTACACATAGTATGTAGAGTGCGCGCGTTGCTAATGCACGCACATTTTCACCTTTAATAACGTTCGCACTGAACACGCGCACGTACACGTATAAATCAGCTCGCTTTCGATGAAATTAAAAGAAAGTGTAGTTCACTCGTCGACGGGGCGAGCTATATATATATATGTATTGTACACGCGCCGGCAAATTCAATAATAACATATGGATTCCGGATTGCTGCCACTGCTCACTTATCACGCGGCCCGCGGCTACTTTCACCATTGTCGGACCCGCTTCGGTTCTTCGTATATTATAGGTCCTCGTTCGCCCGTCGTCTCCTTTTCTAGAAGATTCATCATATGGGTTTCTTCCTGCCCTCCCGGTCTCTTATATATATATATATATATATATATATATATATATATATTCGTTTCTTGCTCTCTTGAGAGAGAATAATGGATCGACGATGTTCCAATGTCTATGTTAAGCGCTTTCTTATATTACATAAAAGTAAACAAAAAAAAAGAAGAAACGAGTAATATATATACGTAACGGTAGCGCGTAATTATAGATAAAAATTATGAAATTCACAATCGTAATATATAGCAAAACATACGCAATGCCGCACTTATAATCTACTCGTCAATCGCATAAGAAAATGAATACACATTGCTATTATATAGATGTATATGAATGAAATTCCCTCGTTAGCATTGTTAAACTCCGCGTAAAACCATCAGAGCTTCTATATCTTTCTCCTAAGCTGCGCATAATACGTACATATATACACACGCACACGCAGGTATAGAGGCACGCGTAAGTCTGCTGCAAAACAATTGGAAGTAGACCGACTCTCTCGCTTTACGCGGCGGCGGCGGCGGCGATGGCAGAAAAAAGATAACTTCGTTCCGCAAGGCAGCGAAATGACGGGAGAGGGGTGATTGCGCAATCACTGCGCGCGTTCGCGTCACGGCTGCAGTCTATGGGAAAACACTTATTACTACCAGGCGTGTACAGCAGCAGCAGTAACGGCGGCAGTGTCGGCAACTCTCTTCGTTCTACCGGCGAGGAGCAATCTTCCGCGAATTTCCGCATCCGCGGTATAGCATCCGATTGAAACTCGCTGATCGTCTTCCGAAATTCCGGGGTACACGCCCACCCTGAGGGCAAAACTACGCTACCGACGGTCCCCTATATGTATATAGGTATATGTATGCAATTGCGGACAATCTGAGAGTTGAGTTGAGGGGAGACAAAGAGAGAAAGAACAATTTTGATGGCGATGGAGTTTTTGTGATTTTCACGGTGGTGGTTTGCGATAGACGTGTTTGCGACTCGCTGATCCGATATGCAGGTGATATTTTGAAACTTTGCGTGAGAAATGCTAGATTCGCCCGAAGAAAGCCGTTCGATCAACGTCGAGAGGGAGGAAGGAAGAGAAGCGTAACAACTTCCAAATACGCTTCAAGATATATTAGAACAAAACTTTTTCTTAAAGAACGTTTTTATTCTGATCATTTATTAATCGACTAGTAAGTGTATTGTGTTAGAAAGAATAATGTGTTTCGGTTATAGTTTTTTGTAGATTGATTAAGTATAAGCGATTATTTAGTTTTGGTACTGTGAAAAAAAAAATTGCTGATAAACTTTATTTATGAAGCAAAGGGATCGTTACTTCTTTTGTTGATGATTTCACTTTACAAAAATTGAAATCTCTCAAAATATTAGATTTTATATATACGTGATAAAAATATTATGATTGCATTTGCCATATACATTTGATCAGCGTAATACGGACAGGTGTCATAAATCATAAAATTTTTTATAACAGTTCAAACGCACAGGGATACGAATGTACACAACACATCAATAACAGTATAAATATCACATAAATTCCATTTCATATGCCGAATATGTCCTATATAGCGTTTCCTCTCCACCTGTTCAAATATTATTTATTTTCCCACATTGTGAAAACTAAAATGAAAAATCAAAAATTCGGATAAATATTTTTCGAAATATGTATATCATGTCATTATTAATCCATAGACCAGCGATGATGTTTTATTCAATATATATTACCCAGGACCACATGTTACATAAAATCTGAATCATATCTATATATATATAACGTGTATAACACGGCAATGCGCGAGCTCGCATGGAGACAAAAGCGCGCGCATCCGCAATATTCGCGCAGGGCTATCAATTCTCACTGCGGCTCGTCGCTTGATTATTGGAATTCCTATTAGTACCAACCAAACGGCACGGTGGGACTGTACAAGTTAATGTGATACGCGGCGCGCTTGATGATCGCTCTCAAGTATTATATACTCGGAAAAAGGTACGCTGTTTGGGGTTTTTGGAGCACTTTGAAGTTACTCGTTCAACTTAATTAATTTGTGGTTTCTATGTCCTTCGAGTGTGTATATATATATAAGCGACGCGCGTGCATATCAATCGACTCCGAAATCCGTTAGGTTACTTAGCTTGTCTTCTTTATAGCCTCGTAAAGAACGGTTATATATACACGCGTGCGTTATACTATGGACTTTCGCGTGATTTGAAAAGCGATTAGACAGGATGCGTCGGAGAGAATACAGTACAATTTTTATATAACGCAAATATTATTCTGACGTGGAAGTATAAAATGTTAGTGATGCAATATAACTGTCGCATATGTTACATTTCGATATCAAAATGTATCGTATAAATAATGTGCATATATACTATATACAGTTAATAAAAATGTTGTTTTCTATGGATAATATATCAACTTTCTAAGTGTTTCTTAAAATTCTTTAAGTATAGCAATCAAATGTGTGTTTGTGTGTGTGTGTGTGTGTATATATATATATATACACGTGAAAAATATTATTCCTTCATAATGCAAGGCCGCCGTATAAGACGGCTCTTTTAAAAAGAAAATGAAAGTAGGACGTGTGAGAGGTGATGGTAAAAGGATGGCGCCATAAAAAGAAAATTTAATTAAGTTTTATTTTTCGTCATTCACTGCGCGACGACGACGTCTTTTCTCTTATTTTTGTAAAAGAATAAAACTTCAAACTCAATTAAGTCTCGCACAGCTGGCCCCGCTCTATTCTCAAATGAAAGCTCGCATACACTTTTTCATCTATACACAGCTTTTTCAAACGAAGCTCCTCCCACACCACCTTCATTATTAAAATACACCGAGAAAGCGATGAAAACGACTCTGCCCATCAAAAATTCTCAATCAAGTTATATAGAAATACGTGGAAAATTTACAAAAAAGAAACTGTTTCGTGGACAACCCACGGTTATATGCATTCCAACGCAAGCACTGTTTTTTTGTTCTCCCCGTAAAAACGGAAAAATCCGCACGCCGAGAGATTCATTAAACCAAAGTATATGTACATACATGTACCCTCAACGACTTTTTCTCTCGCACGCGCGCGCGCAGAAAAAAAAACCTAATCATTACACGCCCAACGGTCTGCCGCTTGGAATTTAATGCCATCTCGCG
Source organism: Torymus texanus (assembly GCA_036873485.1). NCBI lineage: Eukaryota > Metazoa > Arthropoda > Insecta > Hymenoptera > Torymidae > Torymus > Torymus texanus. Next base: position 902 of record JAYJLV010085577.1, on the reverse strand, counting down.
TTCTACGACTTATACACTATATACACTCACAACGTAATTGCGTCGGCGTAGGTATACGTAGGTAGGTATACACGTATAAAAATCGCGAGCTGTCCGCTTGGAAAAAAGCCGGCAATAATCTTAAACCCCTCAAGTCTACACGCTTGCAGCAGCAACAGCAACTCGCGTCGTAGTGCACGCTCGAGCGCTAGGCTGATTCTTTTTAAGAGGCTTGTCGCGAACAGAGAGAGAGAGAGAGACTAGAGCCAACTACTACTACTATACTACTACTACTGGCGGAAGGCTTCTCCTTTCTCTTTTCCACTCACTTCTTGTCATTCAAGCGAGCGCAACGGCGCGCGCGCGCACACACAAGAGAAACAGAGAGAGGAAAGATCCCTATCGCATGTATACGCGCGCGTACCTACACTCTCCGCTGTCTTCTCTTGTAGCCCGTATAGTCTCGCCTTCCCCGCCCGAACTTAATTAACGAGCATTGTGTTTCCCTTGCCAGCTACCACCTCTGAGGAGGAGGGGAAGGAGGTGGAAAGATCTCGCGGGAAGTGTATAGCACCAAACGCAATCCTAAGCGCCATTTCTTCAAAATTAACGTTCCACCGTAGTACGTACACATATATATATATACATATATATATATATATAACGTGAGCCGCCGGCTGTACATTATATATACCTCGCTGCCTCTCATTTTTTTTCTCTTCCCGCGGTTGTTCCACGGCGGTTACGATTGTAGGTGGTGTACTTACACGTGGTATGAGAAAAAGAAATAACGCGCGCAGGGAATTCGTTACGGACTTAATCCTCATTTACATGGGCCGTGTTTTTCCGAGGGATTTCCTTCCTCTCTCTCTCTCTCTCTCTCTCTCTCTCTCTCTCTCTCTCTCTCTCTCTCTCTCTCTCTC
>JAYJLV010085556.1:0-13728 GCA_036873485.1 Torymus texanus | reverse complement strand
GGGGATTCTCGCGGGGGGTTTATATATGGGGGAGAGAGAGAGAGAGAGAGAGAGAGAGAGAGAGAGAGAGAGAGAGAGAGAGAGAGAGAGAGAGAGATTGTGTATAGGTTGTACTGTGGAAAAAAGGTTAGCGAATCATATAGTTGTATCGAGGTTTGTTATAATGGAAAGAGGAAGCGTATAAAATAAATAATACGGCTGTCAAACTTCAAAACCGCATACCGTTTAAGCAAATTGCATTGGGATTAACTGTCGTAATTGAACGGTATATATTGATATTGATATTAACTTTTCAAGCGGTACCGCGAGAATGTCCTCTAAATGTTGTTTACGTAGTAAAACATTTTCATGATGACATTCACGGTTATGGCTGTAGTAAATTTTCATTTCGCCGTATTGAGATTACTGTTCTATGAAAAGTATTAAGGTCGAAGAATTAATTATATCAACGGGGAAGCTTTTACGTTACGTTGTTGGAAAATTCACTTAAACCATTTCCCTAAGGTTAGAACAAAAATAAAATGTTATTACTTTATTAACATGAAGTTCTCATATTACTGCACTTCTGACATTTAAGTTTCTCGTTTTCAAAGTATTTCACATATTTACAGTAAATCTTTCTATGAAAATTATAAGAATTTCTACAAAAAAAAAAAATAGCCATTTCCAGTCTAACAGAATATTACAATTTTTTTCTGTAATTCGAAGCACGTAGCAATATTATTATAATAAAACAATGTAATGTTTGCCAGCAAATATTTCCTCTTGTAACAATAATCACAATGATATTTACGTAACATCAATGCAACAATATACCTTGCTCCCAAACTTTGTTTATAACAATACTCGACTGACTTTTTTTTCAGCATACACAAACATAAACACACACACACATACACCCTCTACGGAATTGGGCAGCCTCCGAAACTGCTATATCCTCACCACCGCACGATCCTCTCTAACACACCACCACATCACCTCTCTTTACGGTTCTCCTCTCCTTCTCTTCCTCCCTCTTCACTCAGGACTTTATCTAGCGCTTCGAGAGAGAGAGAGAGAGAGAGAGAGAGAATGGGAGCACGAACAAACACGACCAATTAACGGAATCGCCAGCTAATCGATTAGCATTACCAAGCCGGAGGAACTTCCGGGAAGGCAGGCAGGCGGTAAGCAAACAATATGGAAGTTGGTGGAAAAACAGCGAGGGCAATGCCTTCCTCTTTCCCTCTCTCCCTCTCTCTCTCTTTCTACGGAGGTGATATTTACCGAAGGGAAGGGAAAAAAAAGAGGAGGAAACGAACGTGTATGCGCATGATGAGGTGCGGGTGTAAAAAGAGAAGAGAGATAAAGCGCGCGAGGTTAATTTTTGAAGAATCCGGTGAGCCCAGCGCTGTATGCATGTATATATATATATATTCGATGCGGGAGTGTATTTAAGCTTTGACGTTGTAATAGTGCAGGATTTTTTTTTTATCGTAATTAAATGAATTATGAAAGCATTATAGCGAGAATACTGTAGCTACTTCTAGAAGCGTAAAAAACGGAAATCCACTTGTTCTCGCTTTTCATTTTGGGAAATGAAACATTAAATGAATTTTTTGTCACCTTCTCTTTGTTTAAAACCTTTAATAGTTCCATATTTAGCTAAGATTATTGCCCTTAAAAAAATCTTTCAAAAATAAATTGACGATTTTGTCGATTCACTGGGACCCTCGAATTTCCCCACGAAATAACACGCTAATTTTTCAATTAAACCGCAGAGCAGCCAGCGCTTGAACTCGGAACTCGAACTCTCTCGTCCACCCTTCGAACGTGTAGCCATTGGAATTTCTCTCTCCGCTGGTCGTGCACGGATAACTTCTCTCTCTCCCTCCCGTCACATCCTACCGATTCTCCTCGTCCCTTCACCGTAATGCGCGTGTTTTTGCGGACGGTTATCCATTAAATTATAACTTCGCTAGCCATCGTCGATTCGCTGACTCTCTTTCCGTCTCTTGCTCTCCTTTCTCTTCTTCATCTCCAGGATATTCGTTCAGTTAAACAACGCCGCTGCATTTTGCAGTGTAGCCCTGCTGGCGTTTGTAATGGATTTTTCAATTCTGTTTTTATACAAAAGATGTGATGGAAGCGTATGTCAGAATCTGTATATAATATGATGGTAGACATCCGTATCAACCATCTCCTCTGTTTCCTGTATTTGCGTTCGGTATTAATTGAGTTAAAAATGAGTTTAAATAAATATAGAACGTGCTCGAATGGAAGGATTTGTAACGTCCAACGAGTTAAATTAATTAATAAAGAATATAGTACAATATGTACAAATAGAATACCTCATTATCTTTCTTGATGGAATGAAATATGTGCATAGTTGCAAGTCGATATTTAAATAAAGTTTTGATAAAACGACATTACGAGATATTTTACAATATCGAAGGTAAAACTTGACAGGACGATAAAATATTTTTGACAAAAATTTATGTCACATCCCCTATCAAATTACGTTATCATTTCAGTCACTATATATTCGATGCATATAAATAACACTATATCTATATATACACACATGATAACAACCCTGTCAAAGGCCAGTCAAACAGTAGTCGCTTGCGCGCTCAAACAATTACAACGCGACTATGCAGCCTGAAGCGAGCGCCGAGCCACCCCCTGGAATTTAAAATTCATACCCGACAAAGCCTCGGGGTCTGCATAATTCTGCGAAAACATTAAACATTTGCGCACGTCAGACCGCGTTGTGCGGCGGCACAAACCGTAATAGCAGGCAGGCAGGCGTAGAGAGAGAGAGTACATCTAGGGAAAAACGTCGTCTTCGTCTCGGTTGGTGAAGCAACTCTCTCTCTCTCTCTCTCTCTCTCTCTCCTTTAAAATAATACCCATAGCCGGCTACCAAGGCTCGCAAGAGTATTTGCGCAATCGCTGCGCAGTCGAGGGGGAGGCAAAGTTAGACATGCATTTTCCACGCCCCGAGAGCACCGCAGTGGCGCCGCGTCGCCCAGCCGTTGCTAGAGCTCTTTCTTGTTATTCAAATGCAGATAGGCGAACTTGCGACTGCTGCTGCTGCTGCTGCCGTCGGGGAGAGTGAGAGAGTGGAGAAGGGAGGGATGAATCCGAAATTGGCCGAAAAAAGTTGAAGCTTGAGAGTGAGAGAGAGAGAGAGAGAGAGGAAGTTGAGGGTTGGAAGAGAGAGAGAGAGAGAGAGAGAGAGAGGGAGAGAGAGAGAGAGAGTTGCCTGCCTGCTTGGCTGACTGACAATGCCAGCTCGATTAGCCTGAGAAGAATGTGCAAGAGAGAGAACGAAGGAGAGTTTGTTCTAAAGTAGGAGAAAAGCTGGAAAGAGGTGGAGGTATTGTTTTATCAAACGATTTCACGATACTGGAATTCGTTAGTGGGAACATTGGATTTTCCGATACTCTTGGCTGAAAATTAAGTTGATAGTAGTGGTTGTAATGTAGATATAGATAATTTAGATAATTTATTGATTTTGCGAATAGTGAATTATAATGTTTTAAATAAATTATTAATACTTTGTAGGTTAACAATAGATACGTAACTTTCCGAGCGTATTGATTTTCCAACTTTTTTTTACAAAGAGATTTCTCGTACTAAATCATAATCTATTATTCAAACCATTGAAAAGATAAGTGCTAATTACTCAAACAATCACCACTCAATTCTTGCCTCTTCTATAGCTAGACCTTATCATTATAACTTATCATTCTGCTCCGATCCCGCTTGATTCCCCTTACCGAACTAACGAGCCGCACATGCCATAACAATCTGCCAATCATAGTTAATTACCTAATTTCCCCGAAATATTAAGAATAATTAGATCTACCTTATTAGCAATATCGACCTTATCGGGACTAGCCTGGTATAGTCCTCCTCTCCGGCCGAGTCTTAATTACTTTGATACGCGGTAATTTGTTACCGCCACCGCGGAACCGCGTCACCGTACTCGCAATACGTGCTTCGCTAAGCTTCTCGGATACATCTTCCCACTCTCCCCCTTCTAATAAAGCTTCCTGAATCTTTTTTTTCCAATTCGCGCTCTCTCTCTCTCTCTCTCTTCGTGGATCTATCGAACCGTGGTATTAAGGTTGAAATTACCTTTACCGGAATCTCGCCGAATCAAAGGTTCGACAGCTGGCGATTAATTATTATATATATAGACGGAATTGTTGCAATGTTGTATGCATGTTACGTGTTTATTTAGGAAAATTTTAATTCACAGTGTATATATATGTGACGGGTGAATTTACGAAACTAATCAACGTGATATTTGTTGTAATGACATACAAGCTCGACTATATCAACGCAGCTCTGTTATTGAATTATACTCAATTTCACGTCGTAAAAGAAGCGATATTATATAGCGCTACTGTTGTCACGCGCACGGTCATGTAAATATTTGACGAAAGGGCAAGCGATAATTAAACTATTATCTTTTTTTAAACGAACTATACCAAATTAATAACGCCACGTAGGTATATGAGAATAATATAACATATACGTTTCAATCAATTTTCCCAAATATTAGCAAAAGCACAATGGATACACGCGTGTGTGTTAATGATTCCATTAATTCTTCAGAAAAATATAACTGCAGATGACGGTCAAAACGTATATTCGATATACACGTAAACATGAAATTATGATGTATAAACTTCAAAATGACAGGTCGATAAAAAACAACAACAAAAATACTGCCACCAAACGCACGCGGTTGGGACAAAAGAGCGGAAAGAGTTAATGGTGTGGAGACTAATTAAAAAGGCAATTTTACGTCCGGGAAAATTCCGGCACTCGATGGGTTGCCCAATGTGCCGCGTACTCGGATATCTTTCCGAGTGGAATATTGCTCATGAGTGAGTGTATATATACATAGTAGTAGCAGCGATAATACGAATTTCCCAGTCTTTTCGGGCCGCGCACGGCTGAATTGCTTTAGTGGAGTTAGGAAAGCCGAGTAGCTAACTTACTTTCCCCCGCGTGCACGCGCGGCTTTATTAAGTGCCAGACCGAGTGGAAAATTACTCGATGAAAAATCCCTCGATAGCGCCGCTGTGACGCGCGACTTCAAGGTTGTATACCTAAGTGCTTTTAGGTTTCTTCATAAAGCTAAAATTTATAATGATTTATTTTATAGTTTACGTGTGACGATGTAAGCCAAGTAGAGAATAGAATACGTTTTTTTAATGTAATTTCGTAACGCATTTCTATGCGTAAATATAATATTTGCATTGTCGAATATACACACACACACAGAAAAGGTATAGTATAACTCGCTCGGCTTATGTGAAATAAATGGAAACACCGCAGACATTTCGTTTACATCCTATTTCACCTAATTTGCATAATCGTTCGTTTAACTAAACAAAACACACGGGGATTTTCCGAGAACGAGCTTTGATAATGCACTGTTAATTTTCATAGCATATATACAGTCGTAAACATTTACTTTGAACACAAAACTATTACATATACGCACTCCCGAAGATGTTTTCATTTATTTTTTTCTTATTTAATTACAGCACTTTCCATTAGCTTCATAATGAACAGAACGCTCCCTTACATACTTCATCGCGAATACCGCGCATAACAATCACCGTAACGAACTTTCGACCTCCTTTGGTGTTCGCTAATTTTCGTTGTAACAAAACGCGCAAATTATATTTCCAGCTATATATACGTATATTATACGCCATAGTTGAAGTTCCTTGAAGTGAAATCATTCGCGAATGAACGATCGTCCCACTTGCATACTTTCTACAAGTGACAAAGCATGTCTGTACAGGAAAAAATGTAAGTAATATCAACGACGTGGAATCTCTATCATGTACGCGTGTGTAGTTGAGATTGAGCCGTGGGAGACAGAAAAAGGTGGAACAATAAATTGCCGGTTTCGCATCACGAGCTGCTGAAAAAAAGAAAGTCAGTGCGGTATACGCGAAGAGGCAGTGAAATTGAAATAAAAATTACGGGGCAATTCGTAGGACTGTCACGATAAGACGACTCTATAAACTGGCGCGCAGGTACGCGCGTACAGGAAAAGCGAGGGTAGCAAGCGAAAGGCTCGAAAGGGTATATATAGCACTTGGGAATAAAATTTAAATTGCGCTCTTTCGCGCCTCGTATTAACGCCCGTTCTCGCCCAGCCTCTCCTTTCTGTATCTTTAACGGGAGATAAAGGAATAAGATGAGAGGGAGAAAGAGAGTGAGAGAGAGAGAGAGAGAGAGAGAGAGGTAGAACGATAAAAAGGAAGAAAATATTATGAAGCGAAAGTTAAGGCGCTCTTCTGCTTATGAAAATGAAGTCGCGCGGACATAATGCGCGCACTCTCTCTCTCTCTTTCTACTCGCGCAACTTTTTAAATTAATTCTCAGTTTCTCCGACTGTACTATGCACCCCTGGAAAAGAGCGAGAGAGAAAAAGAGGAAGAGAAATATTATGTATATATATAGAAAAAGCGAAAGATCGTGAAGTTGTTGCCTCGCGAAACCGGAACGCATGAAATATTGGAAATTATACTCAACTATACTATACCGGGATAACTTTTTTTTCCAAGCACGCGCGTTCGTACAAAGGGCGCTGAATTTACGCGAGAGAGTGATGAGCTTTGAAAAAATGTTGCTCTTTCATTCCCTCCGCAGCGTTCCGGCTAAATAAAAGCTGGTGAAATTAATATTTTCGAATCGAAAGGTACCGAGAGAGAGAGAGAGAGAGAGAGAGAGAGAGAGGGTAGCAATCGAAGTGAAAAACCTCTTATATAGCAATCGATCCTACGATTCCTTCGTCTCAATTGCACGAACACGCTGCGTATGCTTGAGAAGAACTGAATTAAATTAAACGAAAAGGACTTTGAATTTTTTAATCTACTCTAGAGGCTGGTTTCGAATAGAACGTATATATACACGAATTCGCATGATGAGACGTGAATAAGTGAGTCAAGCCGCATCATTTATTGAGCAATCGCATTAAAGCGCAAAGTGAATTGCAAAGTCGATTCGTTTGTTCAATAATGCAGCGCGATCGCCGCGCGATGGAGCACACAAAAAAAAACGAACGTATCTCCGCTATATACGCTATTTGCGAATTGCACACGAGTATAGCGGCTTGTCGATACGCAGGCTTTTATACAGTAGCACTTGGGCAATTTTAACACAGTCACGTGTAACAGCAGCAGAGGCGGTAGTGGTGGTGGTGGTGGTGGTTCCCAGTGTAATGGAATTGTTGAAAGTTTAAAGGAAGATCCGGTTAATTTCACTTGTAAATTGAAGTTCGAGAAAAACCACAAACGCATCAACGGCCCAATTAGCATGTGCTGCTAAAAGCACGGCGGCCACGTAAAATAAAATAGGCGAAGGGAGATGAAAGAGAAAGTGGGAGAGATACTTTTTCACATAATGGCGATGTGTTTTGTTCTAGTTGCAAAGGCTTTTTGCGCGAATTATAGCGCTTCTTCTGAACTTGCTAAATTAACTATCAGGTTAATGGGTGTCAAGCGTTTTTGTCGCACACAAAAACTATGTATTACGTCGTCGCTTGACGCAATTATACGTGCTGCGAAAGGAAGTTAAAAGGAGAAAAAAAAAGTTTAATTTATCTGATAAAACGCGATCTCGTTATAGAGAAAAGGAATTAATCAATTCTAAGAAGGATTGCATTGAATTGATTCCTAATTGATTATTTCATTAAAATGAGTAGACATATAATTAAATTCATCATTATACCAAATATTTTATGACGCTATTAAATTCCCAATCAAATCTATAATACATTCTTGTCCTTAATAACATGGCTTTGAAGTTTGCATCGTTGGAGTGCAACGAAACTTTAGAAAATTTTTTTATTTTCTAGTTTTATATGTTAGATTTTGAATGTCCTCATGTGTTTAGCATTTTATAGTATAACCCAACATCAAAATAAAGATTTCACTGTATCGTGAAAATTTTTACCTGTTTTATTTATTTGTGAGAAATTATTTCGTTGCGTCCCAACGTTGCAAACTTCAGACCCATTTAATAACAACGTTTAAAGCAACTAAAGTTTGCATATATAATCAGTTCACCTATATATCGATGCCCAAGCCTCCCTTACACGTTAATTTCCAATTCAAAAGCATTCTTGTCTCGAGCAAACACTATCCCACAGCATATACACATAGAGAGAACAAACTCATAAAAACACAAGGCCCTCGTTATACCATATTCCTCTACACACATACACACACACACTCCGCCGCTTGGCTATTCCCCGAAACTCCAAAACTTTCTCGCTCCTAACCGAAACAAGTTATCCGGCCTCGATTACCGGACGCCATATACCGTAGCAATCGATGCTTTTACCTATACATATATGTACGATAGACATCAGAGCCCATGTATGTGCACAACGAGAGAGAGAGAGAGAGCGGCTGTACGAACGGATTAAAAATGCGAACGCGCATGGAACGCTAGTTTACGGAAAGTTCAACGATCACGTATGGGTAGTTGCACATATATACGTGGCCCACATGTCGTTATAGAACGAGAGAGTAGTGTTCGATTGCAATGAGTTTCAACGGTGTCCATTTGGCGATACAGCAATTACAAACTGGCGCGGACGAGCGTATATAGGTATACATATATGGATAGTAGAAGCTTCACGCTCTCACTCTATACTTTTGGAGTGTAAAATAAACGCATGAGCGTGCGAGAGTAGTAGGGACGATGTCGAGTGGAGATGGACACGTACCGGGTAGTTGAGCGAGTCTCGGGTGTATACGATATGAGAGATACGAGTTGGAGTGACAAAGTCCTTGATAAGTGTCGCAAGCGTGTACCTTTCCGCTTGGATCTCCCACTCTCTCACGGTTTTCAAACTATGCAAAATTGCGCGCGCTCATGAGCAATTTTGCACTTTCTCACTCTCATACTCGAGGATATTTTCAATCTCTTACTTTTCCACTGTACTTTTTGGAGTATGCATGAAAAATACGCGTTCAGAAAAGGTTGGAAATTCGAGAAAAAAAGAAATTTGTAACGTTCGCTTAATTTTTTGACATTATTACGAATTTAGTGGTAAATCGAAAAATTTACTCCCCGTAGAGTACAACGATAATACAGTACAGCGGTTTTCCACTGGAACACTCGCTCTAAATTCTATTGAAAAAGGTCCGAGTTTCGTTTCTCAATGCGAGAAAATACAAGTAACCGTTTTCTCTCTCTCTCTCTCTCTCTCTCTCTCTCTCTCTTCCTTTTCCCCAGTGGAAATTTATTACTTCGTAGTCCCAATTTCGAGCTTTAAAGAACGCACACGTCGAGCGAAGTATTGCCCTCGCAATAAAGAGTGGGAGAAGAATATTTTCCGAAAGAAATGATATAACACAGCCATGTGCTATTAACTTTATTATTGCTTTATTAATTTTACAACAATGGTAGCAGAGGGGGCTGAGATTTCCCTTTGACTTGTGGGAATTACAAGACAACGTAATTAAATCTGGTTTATATATATATTACAACACTTCTTTGACGCTTTGAGGTGGATTTTGCTGAATGAGGTTATTTGAAGGTGGAGAATTTCAACTTTTCAGTTTAGAGAATAAGGGTAAAAACGACCCTTTGTTAAAGATATATATTGAACAAAATCTGAAGACTTACGTGCGGTTTCGAATGTTCATTTAGATTTTTAATCACCTAAAAATATAAAACATAACTTTACAACGAAGGTGGAACATACTTAAATATCTAATGTTTCTATAAAATTACAAAATCGATTACCTTATACAATATAATACCATTTTCTATCGTTACCCAATTTTTACCCCGATTTTCCGCACCACACTGAACTATGCATTTATTCCACCACCATAATCGTCTTCCAAACAATTTCCGACCTCCGAATCTAAACCCCAGCGCTGTATACCTTCTAGCGTCTCCTTACACGGACTTACCCCAATCATCTGGCCATTCCTAAACTCCTTATCCCCTCCTTCTCTCCCTCCCCCCTCTACCAAACTACTCTTCCCATAAGTACAACTGCGACAATAATCGCCTGCGCCGCTTACATTTCGATTACCCAGGAAATTTTCCCCCTCTCTCTCTCTCTCTCTCTCTCTCTCTCTCTCTCTCTCTCTCTCATCTCCTGCCACGATGTCTCCCCACATCGCGAACAACGCGCAACCCTCCCACGTACAGGCGATAATACAGAAGAAGTGAAACTTTCACGTAACCTCCTCCCTCTTCTCTTTCTCCCGAATAAATACGCGTGAAGCTGTAACCGATGGCTGCCATTTTCCGTTTTCGTGTCGCCCGGAGGAAAAGTATGTCGCATTCGCGTGCTTGAGAAACTTGCTGAAACACGAAGAATTCACGCAGTGCCGCGAGGTTAAGTGCAAGTTTATTGTGATGGGCGAGCGCGTGCCATGGAAGGATGGATACACGTATGTGCTTCAAGTGATTTTCCTCTCTCTTTTCGTCCAAGAAAGAAGTCCCATTTTAATAATAATTTTGGCTATACGGACGAGTATATACCTATATATACATGAATATACGTATAAGTATATGGTACTATGCTATTCATCCGAATTTATATTACAGCAGTATTACGGTAAATTTCCTTTTCATGGATAAACCTCGAGTGTGTATATATATTTGCAGCGCCGTATATAAACTTATTACGGATTCATTTACATAAAGCCATTGGAAAGAAAAGTTAGTATGTACGTGTAGCTTCGTGCGTATATAGATGTCGCATGCCTAAGTCCCATAAACCGCTATCAAAAAGTCGATCGAGGCTCATGAGTGCGCGTAAAATATAGTTGCCTATTATCAACAAGTAATATTATAGCGTATACAAGTTATCAGTGTAGATTATGTTATCGTATCATATTACGTATATACTCAAGTTATGATTAGTTATACCATGTGGACATTTAACTGTCAGAAGTAATTATTTTTTTTTTTTTTAAGGTAAATACTTTATTATTTCCATTAAAGTTCACCCTTTTAACACCACTCAGCCACCTCGGAAAAACCACTTGCATATCTCATCTCTTCAGTCTCACCTAACCCCAACCGTAATAAACAAAAATAAGAACGAGAAGAGAAAAAAAAAATTTTTTTTCATCAAAACATTTAATAAACACGGTACAACCAGATTTCCATTTACCTCCTCTCGTCATTCACCCTGCGAGTCTACTTATACCCTCCTCAAAATTCTCCGAAAGCGTCTCTCCCACACACACACACACTCTCTCTCTCTCTCTCTTCTCTCTACGCCTCTTCCAACTTCTTTCCCTCAGCGATGCGAGTCTCCCCACACATACCCTCTCGTAAACTCGTACGTCGCCGGCGGCGTCGACGACGACGGCAGCGAAGGGGAGAAAGTCACAATAGCCCTGCGCGTCAAGTGCCATCAAAGGATTTAAGTTGTCGGGCGAGGGTCGTCGCGACGGAGACTCCCCCGTCCTTATTCGCCCTCTCTCATCTCTCTCTTTTTATCGAACGCGCGTATACGAGAGAAAGAGCGTGCGGATTAGTCTCACTCGAGTTAATCCTCGCTAGCGTATATATATGTACATGCATGCATGTAGTACGACTAACAGAGCGAAAGAGTGGTTTGGCTTTTCGACGAAACTCGCTTGCTTGCCACTCGTTTGATGCCTTATTAACGATGCAAATGAGCGAGAAATTAGCGAGATGCGCGTAGTACGTCATGGCGCTTGATAATAATGATATATAGGCAGTTAGGATTTTTACGATGATTCCTGGAATAGAGGTTTACTCTAGTAACAATGCTTTAATGACAAAGTGAAATAGATAAAAAACTTTTTATTCAAGAAAAATATGGTTTATCAAGATTTACGAGATATCCACTTTTATGTGTACTCTATTTCACTTTACTAATGCATTACATTCCATTGAAAAAGGGGCCTTTAATTTGCCGTTCGTTACACGACTTCAATCAACAATCTATTTCTGCTCTACTACGAATAAAAGTCCACTCAATTAAATTTTACATCAGCGCGTGTCATAGGAAACTCACATTGTACGTTCAATGATCTTTTAGCGAAGCGACATCAGTGCTAACCATTAACAATACACAAATTACACGCTCTATCCCGAGCATTATCGTTACGAAAAAAAGCGGTGCACCTCTACTCTCGCCTCGCATAAACCGAATCGCTATAAAATCGAGCAACTTCCCTCTTAAAACTAACCCCCCCGCGTTGGCGCCCAACTACGTCAACTTCGGGCGATATTAGTCCTCCATTCCTCCCTCCTTTCGCCTCTATTAAACAGACTCTCTCTCTCTCCTATGCTCGCAAAATAGCGCTAGGTTGCACCGCGTAAAATACAAGGTGATAAAATACGCGCGTATATGCCGATAAACCTTGGGAGAGCGATTCGAAAGTTTCGATCCTCCTCGATATGACGCGAAAGAGGGACGCACATATATATATATATATATATATATATATATAGTCAAGCACGCGGCAATTACGGAACGCCCGATAACGATTATCGTGTGAGCGAAACTGTGCGAGGCTATTGGCAGCAACGTCGGCGACCCCGTTCGAGAGAATGTGGGAGAGACAGAAGGTTCGTGGAACTCGGATGTCTACCGGATGTGGAAGAGAGTATGTATGTGGTATAGAGGAAAGGACACGAGAGAAAGAAAACGCGTTGATGTTGGGTGCAGAGACACGAGGGGATGCGAAATTGTGGTGGTGGGCGCCAGAACGTGACGATATTCAGTGATGGATATGTATAGTGAATATTTGGGGCGCGCGGGTTTAATGATACGTGATACGCGGGTGGCATTAACTTTGTTGGGGAATGCGTTGTTCTGTTCCATTAGATTAGATGGCGTGCTTTGGTTTTTAAAGAGAGTATGTAAATTAAATATTGCGAATTGCATTGGTTCAATTAGAATGTTATGTAATAGAATATCGGAAATAGTGCGTGAATGTGCCAATCGTTATGGTTAGAAAAGAACCAAAGTGTATCGGTAGTCGATGAAACACTCAATTTAATGCAATGGAAATGTTACGAGTATTATTACAATCAGAAGAGTTATATAAGTGTTTATATATATATATATATATATATATATATATATAAAAATAACGTAGCATAAAATTAAATGTAATGTAAGAAAAATATGAAAATGAATACAGTGTACGGAAATGTGATGAAAGCAAAAACTGTACTTTTTCTAGAGATAAAGCACTATAATACAAAAAATAATAACTATAATACAAAACATTTTGTGCTACCCCATAATTATATGCATTTTATTTCTCCAATACAAATTATCGAAAATTGCATACTTAGAAAACATTACATCCCACCTATAAACCGTTCGACATTTCCGGAGCCTTATGCGAAAAATATCGCCTCCGATAAGAAAAAGTCCGTAAGAACATTTATATTTTATGCGCGAAAAGCAATTACTCGGCTGATTACACCGAGGCACGGCGCACTTTACATGCCTCCATCGTGAATCTCTTACCATAGTGGATATACATAATGATGCGGAAAATATCTGGGCAGGATATCGGTAAAGTTAGCAGGTCAGTTCGGACACTTTCGAAACATACGCGCTTCTGGACATGTTCACGAAAAAGAATCGTGGAGTGCAAGTGGAACGAGTGATTTATGTGCTCCTCGCAACGGCTCGAGACGTCGCGTATTCGAAACATATTTCATCCCCCGTATGTCTGTATA
>JAYJLV010085545.1:0-13731 GCA_036873485.1 Torymus texanus | reverse complement strand
CAGCCCATCAAAATACATAAGGATATGATAGTCAGTGCTCTGGGTTTGACCACTTTCTTTTTTGTGTGTGGCTGTGTAATTATTCTACGCATGGTATAGGTTTGCATAACTCCTAATTAACTAATTACCCACCGAACCGATCCAATGACCGCACCTGAAAGAAATTTCAAATTAATTATCATTGGCGACTCTGCTCTGTTTCCTTCCTCCGGGCGACTTACTGGGGAAGTTGATAGATGATAGATTAATGAAAGAATGATAGATTAAAGATTAACGAGTCTATTAGCTTCAGAGCTCTTTGGGCTACTGTACTTCCTGGGTATATCATGCAGTGCGTGAAAGGCACGCTATGTTGGCGTGCACATTCTTTATCCCTTTTTCGGCACGGAGTGAACAACTCTCCTATATGGCACGGCGTTTTACGGGTCGCCTACCATCCTTTCTTCGTCTTTACGCTCTTCTTCACCTCCACATTGAAGCTCTCGATGGGCTCTCTACGTTGGCTCGCTACATCATTGCTACGCGTCTCGTTCGTTTGTGATGGTGGCACGTGCGCGGAATACGACTTCTCACCTCTTTGAACTTCTCTCACTTTTTCTCGCTGAGCCGCTGTTTCTCTCTGCTCGTTTTCGTTGGCGAGCGGGGCATTTGCTCTTCTCGCGGCTGATGACGTCGGCTGAGAGGGCACGCAGGGCTCTCACTCTCTAATTTATCACTCTGCATGGACGTTACCCAGCTTCTCGGTGAACCTTGACTCTCGCGCTGGGAGCAGGGCTCTACCAAACGCGTTGTTGTCAGTGAAGAAGGCACTTCGGGTTTTCCCGTCGTTTTGCTCTCTTTCACACTGCCACTCTCTCTCACGGTGTCGTGTGCTTCATAGCATGCCACGTCATTCACTCCCTGCTGCTGTTCCGGTTGGTGGACTCCACCCTCTCTCGGTATTGTAAGGATACTCTCCTTTTAGCGGCTTGGCACGGCATCGGCTGCTCTACAGGGTTTACTCTCGCCTGGGGCTCCGTACTCCTTTGCCAGCACGCTCTTCTCTCTCTGCAACTCTTCACTCTTTGTGACGTGTGCTTCATAGCATGCCACGGCACTAACTCTCTGCCGCTGTACCTTGGTGGACTCCACCCTCTCTCGGTATTTTAAGGATACTCTCCTTTTGATGGCTTGGCACGGCATCGGCTGTTCTACAGGGTTTACTTCCGCCTGTGGCTCCGTGCTCCTTTGCCAGTACGCTCTTCTCTCTCGAACTCTTCTTTCTTCACTTCTTCTCTCTGGACTCCTTCTCTTAACGTCCCTGTGATTGAAATTGGGAGGGCAGTGGACTGCTCTGGCCTCCCAACAGCCCGTTTCCCCACTGGCTCCGGAGGAGGGCGCAATCAGGGCACGTCGAAAATACCGCACCTTGTATACCACAAATTTGGCAACTCACGTTTGATGGTGGTCTAGGCGGGCGTAGCGGGCACTCTGAGGCCATATGACCTAACTGGCAACACGAGTAGCACTCGCGTCGTGGGCACTGGTTGGCTCGATGTCCCGTCTCTGCACACACATAGCAGGCTCCGACGACTCGCTGATGCTCCTGACCGGGCTGACCGCCGACTGGCGGGGGTGGGGGCCCTGCTCACGCCTCGTAGCGTCCAGTTCTCATCGGCCCGCTACAATTTCTCCTGTAATTATTTGGGTCGGGGGGGCTCGGCCCGTCTCTCCTGACTAACTGCTGCGGTGGCGTTACTGGCGGCAACTGTGGCGGCACGGGTTGATCCTTCGTGGTCACCACAGTTATCTCTTCCTGCGCGTTCTCGCTCCTGACACGCCGCTTCTTATTCATGCTTCGTTTCTCTTTCTTCTCTGCTTCTGACTCCGACGTAATACCTTCCTCAGCTACTTCCACTGCGGCCGCGACTCGTGCGGTTCGCTGTGTTTTCACAAAGGCGGCTCCTGGTAGTTACATTTTCTCTCGTGGTTTTGGTGGCACATGGCGGCGATCTAACTCTCTTCTTCTCTCCAGGCGGATTCCATGATCCTTAATTGTTTGCAGCGTTCGCACTCTTACGTTCGATAAGGCCTCTCGATACTCCGGTATACGATTTTTACGAGTTTTCTCCCCGACGTCGGGCGCTTCGGATACTTGGCGATATACTTCACACACAACAGATAGGTCGTAATACTTTCGCCTTTGGCTTGCGTACGGGCTCGTAACTATCCGTCGTCTTGACCCCATCACTCGTCGAGATTGGGAAATATCCCTCGGTGATACCACAACAGCGACCACCTGGAACGAGTTGGACACGTTTCTGAAGTCACGTATTCAGGCGCTTGAAGAGTCACGAACCCAACAACCTACCACTCTCACAGCTGGTCAATCATCGCAGAAACGGTAGCTGTTACGGTTTAAAAAGTCAATTCTGGACCTACAGCTCACGACGCCTCAAAGCGCGTTCGATGTTGCTCCTACTGTCAAGGAGAACATTTCATTAGTCCTTGCGATATTTTTCGGTCTTATTCCCTTGATAATCGTAATGCATTTGTTCTAGATAAACAACTTTGTACAAATTGCCTAGGAATGCACTGCCTCTCTGAGTGCAAGTCCACGGGCACATGCTTCACGTGCCGCCGTCAGCATCACACTCTGCTCCATCGACCACGAAACCCAAGAGTGACTTCTACGCGCGGACCTCTTCAGATGACCCAATCAACCAACATCTCTACTCAAAGTGCCGCTCTACACGGCACTCAACAGCACAGTGCATCTCTGCCCAATGCTGACAAATCGCAAGCAAGCTCTGGGGTCACGTCGCTCGCCATACAGGTACCCCCACAGCCGCGGTCCATTCTACTAGCCACTGCAAGAGTCTCCGTGACGTCGGAACGGGACCGTACCTCGTATGCTCGAGCACTTATTGATCCTTGTTCGGAAGCCACCTTTATTTCCGAATCGCTCGCACAACGCATAAAGGCACCTCGACAATCTGCTTATTTGCCGGTCTCTGGTGTAGGAGCTGTGCCTAGCTACACAGTCAAATCGAAAGCAGTTGGCAAAATTTCATCTTACCTGTCAAATAATAACTATTGGAAGTGTTATTGGATTGTGTAACTTCCTCAAAGGATTAACCCTTGCAGACCCCGAGATGTCTTCTAACGATCCGATTGACCTGATCATCGGCGCAGACACGTATCCGCTGCTTATTCGTGAGGGCCTTCGCAAGGGTGTCAATAGCGACATCATCGCTCAATCCACTGAACTGGGGTAGATTTTTTCCGGCTCTCTATTTCCCGCATCTACTGTTAACTCTCGTCCAATATCCAGTCTGCCATGCATCGTCGACGAAGATTTATCTACTCTTCTCAGTCGCTTTTAACAGCAAGAAGAAGCCGTACTTGACGTGCCCGCATTTCTCAGTCAAGATGAGTGCGACTGTGAGAATCACTTTGTCGAAACGCATCGTAGAAATGATGATGGCAGGTATGTGCTTCGACTTCCCTTTAAATCTAACCTCTCCGACTTAGGAGACTCCACGCAAGTCGCATGCTCTGCGCTTAATCGAACGGAACAGCGGTTTTAACAACAGCCTGACTTCGGCGAAAAATACAAGGATTTTATGGGAAACTACATCCTTTCTGGTCACATGAAGGAGGTTTCATCACTCCAATCCGCTGCAAAGAATTCACCGTCATTTATCTTACCACACCATGGCGTATTCAAGAGCCACGGAAACACGAGCAAGCTGCGCGTTGTATTTAACGGCTCTGTAAAATTGCCTTTAGGACTCTCGATCAATAACTGCCTTCACACTGGCCCCAAGTTGCAACTTGATCTTTTTGATGTTTTACTGCAGTGGAGGACCTATCGTTATGTCTTTTCAGGGGACATTGAAAAGATGTTCCGCCAAATTTTAATAGATGAACGTGACCAAGTTTTCCAGCAAGTTTTGTGGCGCACGACGATTGTCACGATTTTTAATATTTGTACCGTCACGTACGGTCTTGCATCATCGCCGTATCAAGCCATTCGGACGCTACATCAACTCGCTGCTGATGAAGGAGCCAACTTTCCCCGTGCAGCAGTGATTCTTCAAAAGCACACATACGTAGACGATATTTTCACCGGAGCGGACACGCCGGAGGAAGCCGCCGAGCTTAAGTCAGAGTTAGTAGAACTGCTCAAGGCGGGCGGTTTTCCACTCAGTAAATGGGTTGCCAACCACCCAGACATTTTATCCGACGTGCCTGCAGAGCAGCAAGCTCACGCACAGTTTCTTGCTTGGCATCAGGCAGAAGCCGTCTCGATGCTCGGTGTGGCGTGGCAACCACTTCTTGATGTTTTCTGTTTACAAGTTAACTTTCCAATTTTCTTATCGAGAGTCACGAAAAGGAGCGCTTTGTCCCTCATCGCTCAACTCTTCCACCCACTAGGATGGATCACACCCGTCACAGTGTCACTCAAAATTTTCATGCAATCACTGTGGCACGACGAAATAGAGTGGGATCAACCTCTGCCGATACATCTGAAGCACAAATGGGACACTCTCGTCGATGACCTACCTCGACTTCAACACTTCTCAGTGCCTCGATGGGTGGGATTATCAAGAGACTTTCGATTTGCCGAACTCCACGGATTTTCTGATGCGTCAGAACGCGCCTTTGCTGCGTATCTGTATCTGCGAACAGTCGACAGTAAGGGTAATGCGAACTCTATTCTTCTTACTTCATAGTCGAAGGTCACACCTCTCAAACAGGTCTCACTCCCTCGGCTGGAGCTGTGCGGGGCTTTATTGCTCGTACGTCTAACCCAGCGCGCCCGGCGCATTTTATCTCTCGAAAACATAGATTGTCACTGTTGGTCGGATTCTACAATCACCTTGGCCTGGATTCGAGAGGACCCTGCTGTTTGGAAGATGTACGTGGCTAATAGAGTCTCTGAAATTCAAACCACACTCTCACAGGCTTCATGGAATCACATTTCCGGTACCAATAATCCAGCTGACCTACCTTCGAGAGGCATATCTGCAACTGAGTTAGCTACTTCGTCATTTTGGCTACACGGTCCCTTATTTCTAACTCAAACGAATGCTTCTTGGGTATGCGCTGGCAACTACGACGGAAGAGGCTTACACGAAGAGCTTCCGGAGCGTAAAAATACCTTATGCCATACCGCAGCTGCGCCACCGATGACTGACCCACAGGACCCATCTTTGATAAAAAGATTAAGGCGATTGTCTGCACTTCTGCGGGCCGTAGTCTGTTGGCTTCGACCTCTAATGCGAGCAAGGGCTAGATTGATGAACAAAAATATAACTGAAGTAGAAATCAAACAAATCAATGAATTGACACCTTCTCTACTTCAACATTCATTGAAAACTGTAATTTTCTGGGTACAAGGTCTTAACTTTGCCAAGGAGCTAAGCTATTTTGCAAAAAATAACCGCACCTGGTCTCGCAAAAGTCCCTTGATTCGTCTTAATACCACTGTAGACCAGCAAGGATTTATTCGAGTTGGAGAACGCTTAAAACACTCGTGCCTTCATCCAGACGAAAAATACCCACTCATATTGCCCTTAAAATCGCACCTGACCAAACTTCTGATTTTAGATGCTCACGAAAGAATGCTGCACGGAGGCACCCAACTGACACTCAACCACGTACGCCAACGAGTTTGGATTCTGCGAAGACGTCAGATGGTAAAATGGCTCATCTTCAGATGTCTACGCTGCTGGAGACAACGAGCCCAGCCTATCACTCAGCTCATGGGAGACTTGCCCCTCCAGTGAGTGAGACAATTCCGGCCATTCCTTCACTCTGGAGTTGACGACGCTGTGCCAATTCATTTACGATTTTCAAAAGGCCGAGGAGCCAAGTCTTACAAGGGTTACATCAGTGTATTCGTGTGTTTATCAACCCAGGCTGTGCACTTAGAAGTTGTCACTGGTTATTCAGCAGAAGATTTTCTTGGTGCCTACAAACGCTTTGTCGCTAGAAGAGGTATTTGCGCGACACTCAAGAGCGACTGTGGGCTTAATTTTGTCGGAGCAGACAAAAAGCTCAAACTTTTACTTCAACAAGCAAGTACCCAACAACAAGAAATTGCTCGTCTCTTGGCTACCGAGGAAACTGAGTGGCACTGCAACCCTCCTAGAGCACCACATTTTGGCGGTATTTGGGAGGCGGCCGTCAAATCCGTCAACTTCCACCTCAAACGAGTCATCGGTGAAACCCTTATGACGTTTGAGGAAATGAAGACTCTCCTCGCCCAAGTCGAAGCCGCCTTGAATTCACGGCTGCTTCAGCCACTCACCGATGATCCGAAGGATTTGACTACCTTGACTCCGGGGCATCTTTTAATCGGGCAGCCTTTAACTACAGTGCCGGAACCACCAACGCTCGAATTCTCGTCATCACGCTTGAACAGATGGCAGATGCTCCGAAACATGTATGAGCACTTCTGGGGCCGATGGTCCGAGGAGTACCTGCGAACACTGCAGCAGCGGCCCAAATGGCGCGCTAAGCAGACTCAAATCAAGGTCGGTGACTTGTGTCTGCTACGAAACGAACAGTACCTACCTTGCAAATAGCCATTAGCTCGAGTCATCAAGGTTTATCCAGGATCAGATGGTATGGTTCGAGTGGTGGACATTAAAACTGCCACGTCGAGCTACACCCGGCCAATTTCAAAGATCAGCTTACTTCCACTCGAAGATGATTGTTCGCCAGTATCTGGGGAAGGCGGGCGGGATGTACCAAAAACGATGTGAAGGACCCCTACCACCGCTGGACTACTACATACTTTACTAATACACACATTCACTCACACATATCAACACTACACTCTTTCGTTTACGGGCAGATTAACCGCGGAATTTCTCAGTTCTAAGAGAGACACGAGCGCGACCGCATCACACTATACACACGCACAATACTTGACAATCGCTTGACCTCTGCCTCTTTTGGCAATTGTATAATTAGTTTAATAAACATAGTTAAATTTTCACGGTGACTACGAAGTTAATTTTCCCACTCCACTAGGTTATTAAAAGCTCGTACAAATAATTTTTCTTAGGTCGTTAAGAATTTGAGTACTAAAAGTCTTAATAAAAGAAATTGACGGATTGTAGAGAAACTTTTTGGTTATCTCTGAATATTTTAGTATGACTTTTTCATTTGAGTATTTCTCTCTATGCTTGCTTAAAATTATCTGCTTGAGATAATATACGAGTATAAATTTCGCTTAAGGCGGTCTTATACCTAATGGCCCCTGGGGCCATAAATACCGAAAAAATGATTTAAAAGATTATTATACAATAAAAATATATAAATACTATAAATATAACTTATCTTCTACAATATAACCCAAGATACAGAGCATCCAACCATTCTATCCAGAAATATGGTGATTTTGAAAAATATGCTTCTTCATTGTTTTCTTCGGAGACCGCTTAATCAATTTTCATGAAATAAAATGCAAGTTACTCGTTATATGCCCTTTCTATGGTAGGTTGCTCTGAATTTTTAAAGTTTTTTGATTAAGTATTTTTTTAATCACAAAAACCACTTTTTTATTCGTACTTTTCTGAATTCTTATGGTTTTTGTGATTAAAAAAATACTTAATCAAAAAATTTAGAAATTTCAGAGCAACCCCCCATAGAGGGTCATATAATAAGTAACTTGTATTTTATTTCATGAAAATTGATCAAGCGGTCTCCAAAAGCAAACAACGCAGAAGTCCAAAATATTAAAGTTTCAGAAAAGAACTTTGAAAGAAATATTTCTTTAATCTTCCCAAATAAACTACTGGCAGCCGATGAATCTTATCTTCTTTCTAAAACATAAAATACTTAACATTTTGTGCTACTACAAAAAGATATTTGACTTACCATTATCTTGCATGAACATGTACATAGCTTTCAACTGTCAAAACACGGTATAGGCAGTAGTGACTTATTATCTTGTTTAATCTATCAGTGAAACAATGTGAAGACTAGATCAGTATACAAATCTTATCTGTAAAAGAAATAATTTTAAAAGATCGTAAGAAACATATATATAGTGGAACTATATACATTATTACAATTTGTCTGTCTGACCATCGTGCTGAGCAGACGTGTTTATATTTTGCTTGGGAGTATAAACACTGGACTAGCGGTGTTTGAAATTATTAACTGTAGAAATGGAAGCTAAAATATTTTTAAATAAGGAAATTATAAAGTAAATAAATCGCTTTTTTTGATAATATGGCATCGGGGAGCAATGAGCCATCCGATGCAGCTCCATTTAATAAATACTATAAGTATCACTCAAATCAAAAGGATAGAGCAGTTCTGTGTTTAGTGTGTGGAGAATTCTAACATATCAACGAAGTAGTGGCAAAATATTTCTAAACAAATCGTTCATCATATGTCAAGATCATCCGAATTTCGCACTGACATCAGTTGCCATTTGGTGAACTAAGCGGACCAGCTACTGAATTTATAGCACACTACAAAAATGAAGATAGAGAACTACTGGAACAAGAGATCATCAATGAAACTGATCCAGAATTGAATAAAGGTAAAGGGCTCAATGAAACTATATATGAAGATTTAAGTGAAATTGAAACTCTCAAAATTGAAAACAAGTTACTAAAACAGCCATATAACGAAGTGCAAAAAAAACCAAAGCCTAAACGAACTTCTAACTAAAGAAAAATCTTGTAACAATAACAGAAATGAACATATAAAAATGAAAACGTATGCTGAAACATTAACAAAAATTAACATAAAACCAAAGCACAAAGAAGTGCCGAAACTCATTAATAAAAAATCAAATAGTAATGATAAAACAAACATCAAGAAAACTGTATACAATTTCCTAACAAGTGAAAAAACAATACAAACAAAAAAAGTTATATCGAAGAACAAAGACACAATAGTAATTGACTGCATGAATGTTGAAAGCATTGAAACAATTGAAATAAAGTTAAAAAATGAATTAAATAAAAACTTTAAAATAGAAAAAGAACAAATCAAAAAACCAACTTTAAAAGCCGTTGGCATCAACGAAGATTTCAACAGCAAAGAAGAAATAGAAACAGATATAAAACAAAGAAATTTTAGCAATATGGAAGAAAAATGCAAAGTACTACATAGTTTTTCAAACGACAATACAATTCACGCAATAATAGAAGTAGCATCAAATTTATATCAGAATCACTTTCGAAGATAATCAAGAAATAAATATGGCAAGGATATATAGATACCATGACATTAAGAAAAGAGAATTTATTGTTTTTTTAAAGAACTATTAAAAATGAACGAGAAGTTCAAAAACAACTTAATAATAGGTGATTTCATTGTAGATATAAACAGTGATGAAACAATTGATCAAGAATTTTTATAAATATTATTAGAAAATGGTTATTATCCAGGTTTCAGTGATATAATTAGACCAGGAAATAATGACATTAGTAAAGGCACGTGTATAGATAATTTCTACATAAAACTAGAAAAAATAAAACATGAAAACTATACTTTAACAGTACCTTTCAATAACCATTACCAAATACTAATGACCTTAAAGAAACTCAAAAAATCCAGTAATAACAATAACTACTCAAAATTAAGCTACCACAAATTAGAAAACATTAGGCGCAAGTTAATTTGGACAGACATTTCTCAATTAAGAGATCCACTGAAGCACTGAATCTATTTATAAATAAAATAAAAAATTGCATTAAACAAGCAGAAATAAATAATAAAAATAATCAAAGAAAAAGAACGACACGAAAAAATTGGATAACCCATGCAATAATAACATCATGTGCGAACAAAGAAAAGTTGTACACTATGTGGAAAAAAGATCCAAATAATACAACAAAAAAAGATCACTACAAGAACTACGTGAAAATATTAAATTAAATCATTAATACCGCAAATGAAAAATACGACAATAAACTAGGAAAAGACACCAAAACAAATAACATCATAAATTCCTTAGCAGACAATAACATAAAAATCACAAAGTCAAAGAAAATTACAGAAAACATGAATGGATTCTTCTGCAATATAGGAACTCAAATGAGCAGAAAAATAATAAAACCAAAGAATGAAAACTTATAAATGCGACCCATGAATGAAAATAGTATATACTTGTTACCAACTAATCAAAATGAAATAAAAGAATTAATAAATAGTCAAAAAAATAAAAACGGTGGAATAGATCAAATAAGTTCACAAGTGCTAAAAACTTAATGTACTACATCAGTGAACCGCTTACAAATATATTCAAATCAGATGCACTGAAAATAGCTGAAGTTATACCTATACACAAAGGTAAAGAAAAACATCTGACAAGCAACTACAGGCAAATATCACTGATTTCAAATCTCGCAAAAATACTTGAAAAACTAATAGACAAGAGATTACTAAATTTTTTGAACAAAAATGAAATTATATCAGATAAACAGTTTGGTTTCAGGAAAAACAGAAGTACCAAAGATGCACTCAGCACCATAACCAACTTAATATTTAACCAACTAGATGCAAATAAACCAATAGCAATAACATTCTTGGATCTTGCCAAGGCATTTGATACCGTAGACCACAAGATATTACTCGACAAATTATATAACTATGGAATTAAAGGCATGACACAAAAACTACTAACAAGTTATCTAGACAATAGAAAACAAAGAGTTAAAGTTAACAACATAAACAGGGAATTCAACACAATACAAACAGGAGTTCCTCAAGGCACAATACTAGGCCCATTACTTTTCTATAACATGCTAAAAACACTACCAGAAATAACAATACTTTCATATGCTGATGATACCGTAGTAATAGTAAAAGAAAAAACATGGTCGAGATCGAAATAACAATGAACAACTACCTACACAAAATATCAAACTGGCCAGCATTGAATAAACTGTCTCTAAACACAGACAAAATAGTATGTATAGAATTTGGTAACACCTGCAACAGTATTGCTAAAAATCTTGACATCAAGATACAAGGTAAACAAATAACAAGAGTTAATAGCACTAAATATTCAGGAGTTACCATTGACTGCAACATGAGGTGGGAACAACATATCCATAACATCTATAATAGAACTAAATACCTAATTTTTATTTTCTACAAACTTGCAAAAATATTCTCACAACAGAATCTCAGAATGCTATATTATGCCCTCTTTCACAGTATAATGTCTTATGGTATAATAGCATGGGGAGGAGCATATTTGAACAAAACTAGACTCTTACAAACACTATAATACAGAATTCTGAGAATTATAAACAAAAATAACTTCTTAATAGACGAACAACCACTAAATCTGGATCAACTTTTTACTCTAGAATCCTTATTACATAATTACAATGAATTAAGGGACAGATATACTACGTCAAACAGCAACACAAGAAATAAAAGTATAATATAAAAGTATAATACAAAACTCAGTAAAAGAATTAGTAATAAGAACAATTACATAAGGGCCATAACGTACTTCAAAAAGCTACCCAACAACCTCAAAACTCTAAATAACAAAAATAAAAGAAAAACAAAATTAAAAGAGTGGATAAAAGAAAATTAAAGTCAACATTTGACTGAACAAACAGCTAAAAAAAAAGAAAAAAAAGAGACTTCCTGCATTGAACTACAAAAGAAGAAACTGATTAGTTTGGTTGTCCCACATCTGTAGTCCACAAATAGTTAGAAAGACAGTTTTTAATTTTAGTATTAGCTATAGTTTATATGAATTAGTTTTAAGTTTATATAAATTAGTTTTAAGTACTTTTTGTATACCAGACCAGCGAACAGGGAGAAATTCCTCTGCTAGGTTACTTGCGTAATGTAAATGTAATGACTTTATGTATTATAATTACTCTGGTAAATGAATAAAATAGAATACAAAATATAGTAATTTTGAAATCTATTCTAATATCATCATAGCAAATTAATGAAGAAGAAGGAATTAAAAAGCTACAGTGAATGAGATAAATGAAAAAATGTTGATTACCACAAGGGAAAATTAAGCATGCTTTATTTAGAAAAGAACGGTTAACTCAGAAGAGAGTAATATACGCAGACTTACTATTTCAGTGCTATTGCAACAAGGAACAACAGCCATATTATATGATGTCGTATTTTATAATAAGCCTCTTTTGAGAACAGTCCGGATGTCATGTAACTGTAATTTGTACTCTAGATCTGGATCTGGAAAAGAAAATATCACAAAGTATCTATTCTTTCCATAACAAGTATTATACAAATATCCATAACGTATTTATATATACTTATATAATAATCAGCTAATTGAACCTTTGGGTGAAGAGAAGATACAACAGCAGACGACAGCTGATGCAGCGTCACTTGTTGTTAACGTTCAGCAACGTGCGACGTACTCGCAGCGCCCGTGCCCTGCGGGCCCTTGTAGTCCAGAGCGCAGCGGCATACTATTCCGCTTAAGATTGACTTCGTGAATTCCATTTAAAATTTCTGCATATGTATAAATTACAGATGTATATAGAAAATATAAAGATTCCATTATTCAATCCATTTTCTCTGTTTAATTTTGCAGCAAAAACGTTTTTATTTATTTCAAATTAATTTATTAAAAAATAATTAAAAAAATTATCTTTATGAATTTATAAATTAACCTTTTAAAATATTAACTCTTTTTATTCTTAAACCAAAAAACCAGTCGTCGATTGGTTTTTGATGTGGTCTCCGTTCGTCAAACGTGTTTCGTAGAGTAAAATTGCTAAATATACAAAAAAGTAAGTTTACAATTTTAGCTGTATCTTTTAAATGAAATCGAATTTCGGGATTCGGTTTGTTGCATTATATTCTACAGAAAATTTTCTATAAAAATAGTTAATAAAAAAAATCGATAGTTTTCGAAATTTGTAGGTATAAGACCACCTTAACCATCTTTTCAATTGGCTTTTACTTGCCTGGTTTTTGGCTTGAATGTCTTGCTTCTATTGCTATTGATTTATGTTTTCTGTCTTCGAAATCTGGTGTATGGCACATAAATTAATTTAGATAGTAAGGAATTTTCAATCCAATATTTTCTTGATGGTAGTCTCTAAGTTAAAGAAATTTTCATTGTTTTTTTATCGTCGATAAGTCAGTTAATAAATCAAGTTGTTGTCGATTAATTAGTATTGGGCCCAATCCATCTCAAAGCCGTTGGACCGCGTATACCTAAAAAGTGAGAATAGGTTTAACTGAAAGTAATTATGAAATGATCACTACGGGTGTACCTCAAGGAACGACACTAGGTCCGCTTTTATTTATAATTTACGTTAATGATCTCTTAATGGATAGATCTGATAATACTCTATGATATGCTAATGATACAGTTATAGTATCTTCGGATACAACGTGGAAGAAAGTTGAAAATAAAATGAATGTGTACTTGAAGGATATATCGATTTGGCTAGCGTTGAACAAATTATCTCTAAATATAAAAATATAGGAAAAAATAGGAGTTTATTCGACAGAAAATATGTATTTTCTTAATTTTTAATTTATTTATATAAACATATTTATAAATATAAATACATATTATGTAAAATAAATCAATTTATTAGAAAATAATTTAGAGAAAATTTACAAAAATCAACGAAATGATATTCGAGGTCATACGTACATGTGTATTATACGTGTATAAACGTGTGTAATCTGCGTGTATTAAAACACCATGAACTATGTATACTATGTAGAAGTTAGAGAGCGCCCTAATCATTT
>JAYJLV010085503.1:0-13735 GCA_036873485.1 Torymus texanus | reverse complement strand
AAAATAAAAAAGGTTTAATACAAACAATTAAGTAGTATTTATTTTTGCACGGACTTTTCAAACGACCCTCGTAAATCCACAGCTAGAACCCTAACGCGAGATCAAAACCAGAACCTAGGCACGAAAAAAGGCATAGACTACTTCCAAAAGTATGTAACAAGTTTAAACAAACCCTGGTTTTGTAACACAAATCTTTCCAGAAAAGCAACTGGCACCATAAATCGATGTAGAGCCAACCACTACAACTTGGCAGCGTCTCTATGGCGAGTAAAACTTATAGATAGCCCGAAATGCGACTGTTCTTATGATACTCAAGATCTCAACCACATAATTTGGAACTGTCCATTATATGAAAGTCAAAGAGAAAACTTGATTAACGATCTAACAAAAACGAAAAAAGTACGCTCTATATAATATAAATCCTTTTCTTGCTGAATGCGATATTACAGCGTTAAAGCTAGTTTGTACATTCTTTGAAAAATGTGATCTTAGTATTTAGATTTAGCAACAAGCTTTAATCTTAAGTAACATATAACTATGTAGTTATATAAAATAATGTAAAAATTTTTTCTGTATATAGCTGTATAAACCTCCACAACAGGTTTTAATAAGCTTAAAAAAAAAAAAAAATAAAAAAAAAAAAAGATTTTATGTGCCGATCACATTTCTATCATCGATATTGACTGATCTCAAAATTTTTGGATCTCAGAAAATTCCAAAACCTCGTGTTCTACGAAAAATTGATATTATTTTTCTGTTTACGGGATAATTCTCTATGCAGGCAATGGAAAATAAAAAAAGTTGCAAGTATATATTGCAACCTTTTATGAAAAGTAAGATTAAAAGCAAAATTTGTTTCAATACGATGCAATTTCAACCTGAGAGGAATTTTGTCCCACGAGAGTGATATCTGCTCCACTGTGCGCTTACGTGAGATCATCGTACAGAGGCGATGATCATAGCTGTGTGTCCATACTTCGCGACTAGCTACCGCGAGAAATTCTCTATCCGACGTAAAGAAAGATCAAGATTGCCTCACGATACACAAGATTTGTATTGAGATTCCACGATTGCAACACCCCGGAAATTTAATGTAGACTGATACTTGCGGCAACGAGTTCTAGGAAACGAACAGTACCAGAAAAGGAAATTATGGAAATTACCTCTCTTTACAACATGTACTGAACAGATGTTACTAGAACAGATACGCTCGATCTGGTACTTGAAATTAAAAGGCTTACCTGTTTCCCTTCCTTTAGCGTGAAGACAATAAATATAAGTTTATTAATGCATATAAAAACACGTTTTGTATATTGAGTTTTAACATTTTTAATTGTGTAACAATATGGAACTATTAATATGAAACAATAAATTTGATGATTTGATTTGAATATTATTTAAATTAAAAAATAAAGAGTTACTTAAACTTACATATTGTATATATTTTTGTAGTAACCTCTACTATAAATTTACTTACTTTTCAAGATCCGGCAATTTTGTAGAAGTAAGGCAACTTTGTGATACATGTGGATTCAGTAGAACAGACCTTGCTGTTACAGAAGCGTCCTTAGGATTTAAAGAAGAAATAAGATTACTGCAGACTTTTTTCTTCTTTTTATCTTTTTTTTTATCTCTTAGTTTTGAGTCAGTATTAAAACAACTTCCTTGACTGTTAGCATCTATTCCACTGTCACCTTCCTCTCTATCAACTACCTCTACAGTTTTAGTATATTTATTTGTCTGAGAGTGAAAATGTTCTCTGGGATAATTATCATCATGATCACTATCTTCTTCTTTATAATTCTCTTCTTCCTCTATTTTATTTTGAATGCTGTCTTTATCTTCATAAATCGCTTCATTCTTTCTATTTTCTTCATATAACTTACGTTTTTCCTCTTTCTTTTCAAGTTTCTTTTTCTTTTTACGTTCGCGTCTTCGGGCAGCTGCAGCTTTTTTAGATTCTTCTCTTGTCTTTTCCATATCCAATTCTTCTAATAAAATCGTAGCGTTTTTATTCGCTTTAGCCGCTTGAGTTTCTTTAGCCGCTCTAATAATTTTCACGCATTCCTGACATCTTTCTAACAATTCTTTATCACTTACTGTTGCTATGTACCTTGTCATTTCTTGATCACTAGGAAATTGTGTTACGTGATTTACCATCCATTTTACAACTTTTATATGACCTTTCCGAAATGCTGCCATAAGACAGGATACCTGAAACAAATTCGATTCCAAGTGTAAACTTATTTTAAAGTGTATTTTTTTACAAATGAGATTGAAAAGATTGTGTTATAATATCTTAAATAGGAGTTATAATATTAAATCATACTTTATGCAGCAAGTGCAATGACTTTAAGCTTGCTTCGCTCGAGTGAAATGACACATTCGTTATAAACGATTTTCGGAACACCAGCTACAATATACTCTTTTATGAAACTCTGTCTGAAAGGTTTGACTTATGATGCCTGCATGATGTGAATAAAGTCTCTTATTAATACTGGCGTGAATACAATAGGCTATTTCACTAAACCTGTTGTACAGAGTTTCAAAAAAGTATTATTATTACAACAAGAAAGATTCGAAGAAACACCTTAACTTAATGTTCACATCAAATTTATTTATATGTGAAGCTCCGAAACCGCCTATCGCACATTACTGTTAATTATCTCTTACGTAAGATCTAAAATTGGATAGAGGACCATTATCTATTAAACTAGCAATTTAACGTAAAATTTAATTCTTGAAATGATAGGTATTTATAAAGTGAGTTGGTGAATGAAAATTTGATGAGGGCAAATATAATAGAACATCTAAATAAAGAACAGACGCTGGTTGTCCCCTTCTATTCCATCCACCGATTATATCTATGTCTCTTACTATCTCCCTCTTCTATTCCTCCCTATTGTGATTGTCTTTCAGTAAATAAGCAAAATGATATCTGTAAAATAAAAATCTTCCACTTAACATTTTTATATTTTCATGTTGACATTCGCTGCGAATGTTTTGTCTATCTCCTGGAGCGCACGGAAAGTTTGAGATTTGATTTGTGTCAACTCTAACAGGTGTATAAAAGACATATCAATTGTATCTTTTCTTCACCAGAAAATGGCAAGACGATTCCACGATATGTAATCTCACATAGTATTATCTGAATTTTCTTATTTGAGTTGTAACGTTGTACATGACTAGCCTACCTTGATTTCACCCCCAAACTATTTTCTCGCTTAAAATTGTCAAATTTCACTAATTTCGATTAATTACACATAATTCATACCAATATAAGATCAATGACACAGCACAAATCACAAGAACCTCTACACAATTCTTCCCCCACATAAATTCTCGGCATGATGATCTTGTGTCGAAAAGGAGGTCTATACGCCGTGGATTTGAGACGCTCGTACTACCCACGTTGAACAACTGACAAGGGGAACACCAGGAATGTGGGTACTGGATTTGTCTGAAATTGCAGGAGGAACTTCTTTACGACAAAAGATGAGACTCGGGTCTCACGATTATTCTGAATGGGCCTTTTATCCCCAGATTTAAGCTATTTTATGTACCGAATGAACTATTTTTTTTTATTAACCTAGGGTTTCTTTCTTTAGTTATAGCTTAATGAATATTTAAGTTATGTATATGGATTAAAAATCATACTATTGGAGGGAGAAAAAGCTTTATTTTAAGCTTGGTTCATTAAAAAAAGGTTGATTTGTTAAAAAGTTATAGGTTATCAAACATAGAGTAAGAAAATGACTGGTAATTTCTCATTTTTTGGCGATATTTTAAGCGATCTTCTTACTCTATTTTTGATAGCTTCTAACTTTTTGAAAAATTGACATTATTAAACGGGACAAAGCTTGAAGTAAAGTCTATTTCCAACATTCCTAAACTTTTGACTATATACATAACTAAAATATACGTTACAACGTATTTAATAAATTATAAATTTGTTATTTATACAAATGCTTTTTTGCTTTTTAATTTGTAAAATTAATAATCGTTTTCCTCTATTAGTATGAATATTAAAAGAAACTGGAAATATCTCTTAGGATCGTTCTGTAAAATACTCAACATGTACATGAAAAACTTAATGATGAAAACACCGACAGGTGGCTGCCAGTGGCATTTATATGCCCGTGAGTAATTATGCAACATCTAGTGCTTATATACGAGTGCTATTCAGCGTTGAGGTTTCCGTTTTTTCGGCAATTATCGTAACAACGGTTTTCGTACTATACTGTGCTACTGCGACTCATCGTTCTTTTTCAAGACAACCTTACTGCAATCCCTCTTCAATTGACCTATCTTTTTGGAGACAAACATGAGTTTATCACAATGTTTCAATCCTTTAGGGAGATATAAACATTCTAAAGAGTTGATAAATTTCTCAAAATCATTGGCACAATCATTTCCATCAATAACAGATGGAGCGAAAGTTTGTGTTACATGCAAAATTTTTATATATAGAAAACGCAAATCGGACGAATCTTCTCTGATACCAAAAAAATTAAATCAGATGGTGATGATGACGATCATACAGCTATGGCAGTACTTCAAAATCTAACAAATATACTTTTTCAGACAAAATAAAAAAAGGAAAGAAAATTCTTACTATCCCTCGCTCCTAGATTTTGGTCTCGTAAAGATATAATATAAAAATTAGGTTCTACGGAATGGGAAGCAAGAACAATACTAACAGAATCTACAAAGGGAAGTATTTTGATGGTATCATTGAAAAATAAAGGAAAACAGTTTCCCAATGGAACTAAAAATTTGGTAAAAAACTTTTATGAACGTGACGATATCAGTAAATTGTTGCCTGGAATAAAAGATTTTATTTCAATAAAGCAAATTACTGGCGAATGCTTACACGTTCAAAAGAGATTACTTCTCGGCAATTTTAATGAAGTTTATATTTTATTTAAAAATGAATATCGAGATGTTAAGATAGGCTAGTTGAAGTTCACGCAAATAAAACCCCCACACTGTATGCTGGCTGGAACTAGTGAAACACATAATGTATGTGTATGCGTACATCATGAAAATGTGAAACTTATGATAGACGCAATTAATTTGTATCATTTGACAAAGGGATTCGGGAGATACAATTTTGTTTATGCGGTCTTCATAGTGTTCATTAGAAAACTATGAAGACCGTATAAATAAAATTGTAGGTAGAGTCAACCGATTGATAAATGATTCTTGGATGACTGCTTGGATTGCGCAGCTAATTTTTCATATCTTCAAGAAATAATGACAGAAAGATTAAAAAATCATGGCATTCATGAAATTAAATCTGAATCCTGGAAGAAAACAGATCGGTGGTTGATTACCTTTGAAACAGTAACAAATTTTAATTTTCTCGAACTATTAAAAAATAGATTAATTGAATTAAGAACGCACGACTTTTCGCTAAAAAGCAAGCGCTTTTTGTCAGAAATTTGCAAGAAAATCTTGAAGATGGAAAGATTATTTTACCGAAAATTACGCTTTTGTTATTCAAAATTCAGCTCAATCGTTCCATTGGAATAATAATCAATCCACTATATTTACAGTTATAGTGTAATGTAGAGAAAATAATGAATATAAAGACATAAGTATAGCTATTTTTTCTGACAATTTCAATCACGATACTGTTTCGGTATACGATATAACGGGCTACTAGCCAGGGTAGACCTGGGTAACAGGGTTATGCTGAAAAGGGATTAAAACAAGACGGGTGTTGTATTTTAATAACGATTATTTTAACAATATATTTCTATTAATTAATAATTAAGGTAACGCCGGAAGGTGCATATGTCTTGGGTCGTTAATAATTAAAAATATTACTTACGTCGACTGTAATTTACCATTCATTTAGATTCTTGTCAGTGAATTGGGTCGTTAAATTATAATTTGCTACAAGTAACACTGAACATTAACGTTTATTAATACTATTATATGAAGAAAAGAAATATGTTTCCGAGAATCTTACAAAAGGACCGTTGAGCGCCAGCTGCGTCGCTTTCCAGCAATCTAACTAACATATATTAATTTACGTTATGCGAGACGGGGACGCGCAATATGGCTAAGTCCACTAATGCGCGATACAATACCTTGCCGCGGTAGAGCGGGACAAGGGACGCAAGTTCAGGCGCGAGATCGCGAGCGCTTTTACACTCAAACTAGGTTTCGGTACGGCTTCGATAAGGATGCGCGTTTCGATAATCCACACCCACCTTTCGCCAGGTCGCGCAGATACGTTTCGATAATTTACAGTAACAACGAACGTTTCGGTACTTAACAACAACAAGAACGCGCCTCGACAATAGGCCTAATCTCTAGGTGACGACTAGAGTTATGCACGCACGCGCGAGAGAGAGAGAGAGAGAGAGAGAGAGAGACTACGTCGCTGGTACATTTTGCCGTAGCCTGATCGCTTACCAGCCGGTAGCAGGTGGGCGAGTCCAACTCCTGGTGTATCCTACTGGTGTGGAGTGGTGACGGCAGGTGTAATAGGTGTACAGACGTTCTATCGATGAGCTTCTTCGTGGCGAAGGAAACAGATTACTCGAAGAAAATGGCCGTCTGAACTTGCTTTACTTTTTCGACTACTTGCGACTGCGATTCACACTGAAGTGCCCGAGCGCCCTGCGACGGCCCATCGCAATCACTTAATCCCTGCTCGCGAGTGCCACCACTCGTTCTTTTTCGTGTACTGCGTTCGCTTTCTCTCTCGCTCTCATCTGACGCATGTGGTGGCGGCGCGCACGCTGTTGTTTACCTGCGTGCTCATACCGGTGTTCGCGTGTGCAGTGTTCAACGGGGGAAGTGCGGGTCCAGTGATCGAGGACGAGTGTGTACGAGGTTCTGCAGGCAAGGGGGACTTTAGACGGCGAACTTCACTACGACGAGACGCAGCTTGGCTGACTGACAGAAGAGGTTAGGTCGGCCTCACCATGCGACTCTTCGGAGCACGGCTGTCTAGGTGAGATCAGTGGCTTTTGTCTCCTTGCTTCTTGCTCCTAGTCTTATGGTTATCTCCGCTGTTGTTGCAGACCACAAGTCGACGCCGGAGAGGCTAAATCTCCATACAACAGCACCTTCCAGCATAGCTATCTCCCAGCAGTCTGTTCTCTCATATGCCTCTTCATCTTTCCTGCAGCAGGCGGTGTCATCTTGATTCCATCAGCATGGCAAGGTAAGTTTAATTCCTCTAGCTACTGTTTCCTACGGCAGTCACATTATTTTGATGTAGCGCAGGTGCTGGAGGCAGCGAAGCTGGGAAAAATAGTGGCGTCGAGCCCCATTCTAGCCATGATTGGCCGGTCGCTGAGCTCCCAATCCAAACTACTAAGTTTTTTCTTACTGCTTGCATGCTTCAGACTTATTCCCCTTATAATCAGTATGCTCAATACACTAATTATTTGATTCTTATTACAGCTGGAACGCCATTCGCCTTCTGACGCCTCATCATGTCAGGAAGGTTTAGTATATGGTAGCAGTGGCACTGCCAGGACTTCCATCCTTCAGCAGGGGTTTCCGGATTTTCTCTTCTTCAGCAGGAACGAGCATGGATTTAGCACTAGGAGCTCACAATGCTCCTTTATAAGAGTGCCAGCGTAGCTAGGTAGTTTCCCCATGTAAGTTGGTTAGCAGAGGTTGCATGTGGGTTGCTTGGGCCTTCTTCGACCAAGCACCTTTCTCTTAACATAGGCTTTTCTGCTCTGGATATGGCCAGAGATCAACTTCCTTCTGCTTAACTTGTAATGCTCACCGGTGAGCGTTCCAAATTCCTCCTCCCAAGACCGAAGCGCGCTCCGCGTTTCGCGACTTTCCCTAATGATTGACTAATATGCCCTTGAGGGAGGACGATACAATTTTAATTACTCGAAACTACTACGTGTGACGAATACGCTCCCTACTCTAACGCTTGAGACTCTCACAATTGCATTCGCACTCCACTTAGACTACTCATGATACTCTGTTGGGAGTATATTACAACAAAAATAAAGATTCCATTGCTACTAACAGTACTATCCTAATGATAATGGTACCACATAAACACCTTACAAACGCACATACTAGTGATGTTTTGATTGTTTAGAACATCTTACAAAAAAAGAAGAATATAACCTAACGTTACTACTAGACCTAACGATACTATGACTCATTTTTCGTAGAGTATTTTTTTTTCTTAACAATTCCAACGACAAAAAAATGATGTAAGTTTCATCATTCGCTCGCTCTGACAAGCGATTGTGATCCTTTTGAGCTATAATAGAGGAGATAGCCTATCTAATCAACATGCTGAAGCTGCGGTTACGCATGTTTTTCGCGTTCATGCGTATCCATGTGGCATACCTCGATCTATCTTTTATTCATATTTAAGGTTGCTTTATCCTTAATGCTCCCTTAATAACACCCCGCATTACAATCCCATTAGAACCAATAATCATTTTCCACTTACGACCATGGCGACGAGTTGAACGAGAGTTTATGTATGATTTGGGGTGTAAATGTTAACTGCAAGGTGGCTCGATCACTATACTCACTACAAAAAAAAAGGTTTCAACAACTATGTTGCGATAGGGGTGTTTCGATCAAATGTGTTTCAATATGGGGGTTTCGGTAAGGCAAGTTTCGACAATATTCAAGTAAACTTCTACGCTTACAACGACCACAGGGTGTCATACTCATCGTAACATTTACCTAGTAATTTTCTATGGTAACAACAGTAACTACGACTTTCGCGACCTACTACGAACAACAACATCTTCTTGGACCGATTCCGTGACACTGACAATTGCGTTCGAATTGTTTCAGCAGAAGGGGTTGTGCGTCACGTTTGAGAGATCACGGATAACCTCCTTACTTCACCCAAACTCCTACCACCGACAACTATTTACATTTTATGCTAAGAGCCTTTACAAGGGATTTGTGACTTGATATCTCCTTTTACTTCAAGATGTCTCCCTACTCCTCCATTCGCCAACGAAAATGCGACGAAAATAAAAGCATAATAGAATCCGTGGATACTAGACAATAATTCATTGGTCCATCAGACAAAAACTAGAGCTTTAGTAGAGGTGATTATTTGTTATGATTTCTACCAAGGTCCAAACTTTACGACAAGATCAACAAGTTTCGGTAAAAGTTTCGATAAATATTTAGATAAGAGTTTCGATAAAAGTTTCGATAAGTGTTCGGTAAAAGTTTCGATAAGAATGTCAGTAGAAGTTTCGATAAAAATTTCGATAAGAGTTTCGATAAGTCTGGGGAAGTGGGTGAGGTAGAGAAGTTTCCACCAGGCGTACCCTAGCGTCTGTCTGAGGACGAGGGCACATCCCGCCCCGATGAGGGAGCTGGCTGAGAGGCGGCACTCGACTCACGCGCTCTCTTTGCCTTGCAGAATTCGCTCACACAACTTCTTGTGCTCGCTGCCGATCTCCCACATCGGAAACAGAAAACGCCCCGTCTCGGCCGAGGACACTGCGGGTACAGCTGGCCCTGGCAGTTCCAGTACCTGTCTTCCTTCGCACTCACGGTAGTCGAGGCCACCAAGAGCGACGAAGAGGGATCAGGCGACGGAGGTCTGCTCTCCTCGTCCACCTCGATCGGACAGGCGGCTGGGCCTTGCCGAAACAACCCCAAGCGGTGATAATATTCCATCTCCTGTAGCTTGATGGAGGATGGAGAGGTAAATTGCTCTTCCCAATTGATGCGTCTGTGGGCTTCTTCCAGCTGCCTCTCCGTCTCTTCGGGCAGCGACTCTTTCCGCCACCGAAGACGATTCATCGCCGTCTCTTGCACGATGGGCACTGAAGGCCTCCGGCGCAGCCCCATGGACTCGTTGACACGGGGGGTCCAGCTACCTTTGGGAGATCGCTGATGCTTACCCCGTCTACAGCGGTTTGTACCGCCCTATCATGGCGAAACACTATGTCCGTCTCCTGATTTCGTGTCCGGTTCCCGTGACCTTTGCCCGCGACTTTCGGGTCTT
Source organism: Torymus texanus (assembly GCA_036873485.1). Taxonomy (NCBI): domain Eukaryota; kingdom Metazoa; phylum Arthropoda; class Insecta; order Hymenoptera; family Torymidae; genus Torymus; species Torymus texanus. Next base: position 3,750 of record JAYJLV010085503.1, on the reverse strand, counting down.
CTTGCCAGGTGGTCTTCCTCGGTCGCTTGGCGAAGGCTCTGGTGATGGAGGGCCCCGCTAGGGCGGTGGTAGGTGCCGAGGCCCCGCCTCCCAATCCTCCTTCGATCGCCTGCCCACTCTCTCCGAGTGGCTCGTACAACAGTCGGGGGTACAACTCAAGGGGGTCACGCTCCTGGGTGGCTAGGGAAGCATCAGCCTTTTCAAGTGTGGGCGTCTGACACGGCTGCCCACCCATGGCATTGACGCCATGTACCCTAGCCGGAATAAGAGGCTGATGCAACCCCGACAGTCCTCGGAAGACGCGCTGATGTTGGCAGAACGCTGCCTTCGGAGCCGGATCGGTTGGCAGGGTCCTTTTTCCATCCCCAATCCCATACGGTGAATCCTCAACAACTAGGTCCTCCAGCCGCTCGCTGGCAGAGATGATAGCGTCCTCACCCGGCGGTGTCGCCTTGCCTGGGCGACATGGCATGGCGGGTTTCCCGTGTGCCCTTCCTCGTCCTCTTCCTATTATCATCCTCATCCGGAGACTTGGAATATTCGGAATCTATGAAGGAGATTGAGGTTTGGGTAGACTGTACAAAGGGTTTCAAGTCCGACATGTGAACTTTGGAGAGGCGGTGATTATCAGCGTCTTCCAACTCGTATACTACTGGTGACAGAACTTTAACTACACACGGTTCAATAAACTTCGGGGCCAACTTGGCGGTTACAACCTACGATGAGAAGTGAGCCTCTCCACACGTTTAGTCGAGCGTATGTTACTTAGGAAGCCACTAAGCAAAATTCTAAAAAAAAAAAATAAGAGTTACCATGAGTAACAAAATATGTGGCAAAGGAAAAAGCTACTGCTCAAAAGCATATGTGATTGTGAAGGCGTTTAGCGTTCCTTCCTAAATCACCAACAAAAAAGAAGAGAAAAGAAAAAAAAAAGATGTAAGACGAGCAGGTTTCACCCAGTTGAGTAACAAAAGTCTCAACAACAAATGTCTTTGTTACTCTTGATGTCTGTTTCGTCTCCGACGACGAAAATTACAACGAGAAGAAAAAAAACTACAACTTACAACTACGACTAAAATGACTCCAGGTGTGCAGCACGCTACAGAAGAAGAAAATTATCGTCACTAATTTTCTTATTCTACCGACAACCAAACAACGAACAACAAAAAAAAACCAAAAGCTTTGTGCCAAATTTCTCTAGTATACCACGCGATTCAAACCAAAGCACAAATCTGAAAAAAAAGAAAAGCTACCAAAAAAATGAAGAGAAAGAAACGAGCATGCAATAGCAAGGGAAGGTATGTCGTTCAAGAAGAAAAGAAAATCAGACTGATTGCATTGAGAAGCATGTATGTATGGGAAGCAGACTAGCAGGAAATATAGTGCAGGCCTATCAGGGTACGCAACTAAATAAATAAACGACTACAAAAAAAAAACAGCGAATAATCGGACGATTTCTAGATGTTACGATAAGTATCCTTTTCTGTGACGAAGGTGCCCAAAATACAAAAAAAAAACGCTTATGGGACGAGTAAAGGCAATATTATGGTTCGAACAATTTTTATGAACATAAAAAAAATAAAAATAAGGTATTTCACTTTGAATATTGCGTAACACAAAATGGTTTATGCTTATAATTTGTATTATTATCCCTGACAAATTTCGACAACTTTTGTTTCTTTTTTCTTAAAAAAAAAACAAGAAATATTAAAACGGTTGTTTTTCTCAATGTATAAATTTAATTGCGTTATTCGCAAATAGCACTACAAAATTTTTATCAAATTAAAACTACAATGTTGCAAATATTATTACAAATCTATGATAATTTTAACACGATGAATTTAAATTTATTTATATTCGTATTTACTATTAAAACTAGGGGGGTTGTGCCCCCCTAGGTGTGTCGCTACGCTAGACACGCCAACCCCCCGCTCCTCGCTTCGCTCGTCGCATCCTTCCTATGTAGAAACTTCGCACGGCCGCCTTTCTCAAGAGTGCTTTCGTCATTTCGCGAGCGTTTTTATGACAAATACTTCATGTGATTTATGGGGGTAACATACTCAATATGTACCGACCTAGTTGATTTTTCAGTTTTCATTTAATAGATAACAAAATACACTGAATTATACAAAATCAAGAGAACATTAATTGCCTTTAGTTATATAATATGTTACCTTTCTGTCAAGTCCCAATTCAGAATACCATCTGGTTCTTGCAAAAATTTTGTGATAAGTCGAGCTCGGTGTCAAAATTTTGTTCAAAATTTTCGCAAAAACGAATTGATATTTTGATTTGAAACTTTGCCGAGGGTGTTATAAGCGCATTCTATATCACTCATCATGATCCGCCGGTTTTCATTAAATAAAAAATATACTGCATTATACAAAATGAAGAGATAATTGCCCTAAGCTTTTTAACACTCACCTCCCCCCCCCCCGTACAGTTTCAAGCCCAAAAATCAATTCTTCTTTGCCTAAACTTTGAGAAAAATTTCGCTTAAACTTGGCCGCATGTGCCTATACGCATCTCGCGCCCCACACCATGATTAGCCTTTAGACTGCCGGGATTTGAACCATCAAACCGCCCTTTAAAAGTGGCCAAATTAGTGTCTCGTATCATGTATCAACTATATACAAAGTTCATGTCAGAGGGTGCGTCAATATATTGACTTTCCGGCAGTCTAAAGGTTAATAGATATAACACCCTCAATAACATAGCTCCTTGGTAGCAGCAACAATAGTGGTGGTAAGTAGAAGGACTGCAAGAGCAATAGTTCTGAGAATCTACAGTACGTCCGGGTAACGTGCACAACCTGCGAAGTAAGTATTGTAACATCAACATGACATTTGCAAATCTTTAGGTATATAAGACCACCTTAAAGGCTTACTAGGACACATTTTAGTATCTTTAAAATGACGAAAAACATGATTTTCTTTCTCTTTTTTTAGAAACTACTAATACAAAGACATTTACGTAAATGTGTTATAAAATATCAAAAAATATATAATTATTAGTCATATTAGTATATGAATTACAAAAAAAAATTATTATGTTTGAGTTCGGAATTGACTATAAAAATATAATGAACTATATTATGGAATTTAAAAATGGAATTGTCTTGCGAAATTTTAGATATCTCTTTTCATAAAGTATGCGTACCAGCACAGCTGACAGCTCGCATAAGCAAAGATCATAACCATGTAATTTCAACAGTTTTAAAGAAAAAAACAAATTAAAGAAATGTACTGTGGTGTGGGCGCTATATGACTTAGAACAGAGTATATAGGTATAGCCAACGTCGGCACGCTTGCCGGCGTGGTTGACTTCGAATTTGAAATACAATGGAATTGTTTTGATAAATTTTACATATCCGTTTTCATAAAGTGTGTATAGCAGCACAGCGACAGCTCACATAAGCAAAGATCATAACCATGTAATTTCAAGAGTTTGTTTTCTTAAATTTTGATATTTCAGGGACGGATTTCTTAAATTCTGATAATTTGCTAAAGTAAATAAATTTAGGAGTGAAAATTAAATGTGTTGTATGTGGAGGAACATCTAAAAATATTTTAAAATGTATTATAAGCGTGCAGTGACAGTTTTGTTTGAATTACAAATGTAATTACAGTTCAAGACAAAAACACTATTGAACTAAATATAGATATTCTAAACAAAAAATGTGTATCATCAAGATTTAAGTAAATGTGTGAAAGAAGAAACAGTAATACTTAATACGATAGAACTAAAAAT
>JAYJLV010085492.1:0-12500 GCA_036873485.1 Torymus texanus | reverse complement strand
AACTCTCCCACAGTCACAATTCTTGATATATCCCGATAATATTTTTTTTATAAATACTCAGGACGGCTTAAACTATATATTCACTTGCGACCATACCATTCCCATTTGATGATCCCGTATAATACTACGCCAATCGTCAAGTATAATGCACGTTAATTCTAAAAATAGGTAAAACATGTATTATCTAGAAACCTATTTTTAAAATTAACGTGCATGACACTTGAGGATTGAGTATTTAAAAAAAAAACATTATCGGATTATATCAAGAATTGTGACTGTGGGAGAGTTTTGTACATTTTTCCCCACTGAACGATAGTGCTGGAAGGGTCACTGTCACTCAGACGTCGACACCGACGATTGCGATAGAAGAGGAGAAGTACGTGGTCAACTTGACCGAAACTACTGACAAGCAATCTGCGCTCTTGACGTCCTCCATCCAGGTACTGCCCCCGCCGCTGGGGGATATAAACCTAGATGTAGTAACTAATGTACTAGTCCCTGTGAGTACATTGGAGAGCTGTTCCTTCAGCGGTTTGACATGCTCGAGAAGCAGGTAGACGAACTCAAGGTTCTCAAGAATCGGGACCGCGAGCTGCGCAATACCACCTGCGCGTTGGGAGAAGTGGAAAATTCCACCAACGCCGGGCTGACCGCGCGGGTCTCTGTTCTCGAGAAATATTTAGAATAGCAAAATAATTTACTTGAACAACTAAACAATAGATGTCAGCTGCTTCTCGACGAAAAACTTACACTTGAAAAAAATTGGACAAAGCGATTAGCAGCTACACAGGTCTCCAATTTGCTCACAGGGAAGGCGAGTCAATTCATAATTTAGGAGTCAATATACCTGCGCAACGCGAGATTGACAGCTCCGCCCTCCCTGACCATAACAACTCGGAATCGATTCATCCATCCTCTCGGCCAGGTCCCGTGACCTCTTTCACGCGATCTGGTGGCACTGACTCTGAGTCTCGCGAAGTAATATTAAATGGTATACTGAAAAAAGATTTTAAAGAACCAATTGAAATTGGTAATGAAATAGCCTACGCGGTGCTCAAGTCAGTAGTTCCCACAATTAAACGGGAAAATATCCTCGGAATGCGTGTCATGCATGTCCGAGGCCTGTCCAGGAGAGATGGAGGCAAGGCAGAAGAAGGCTTGGTATCGCGATCAGGCGCATTGCCCTCTTGTATAATTAGGCTTGACAGCGCGGGCCTAGTCAAGGAGGTGATGCGAACGAAGCGCGCGCTTGCCCACAACTACCTCACAACTAATGATGTTGACCCTGCACTGCTTGGTCCGGTCTCGGCTGCCTGTGTGTCCAACCATAAAATATTTTTAAATGAAATGTTGCCCCAAGAGAAATTTGAATCATTTAAGTGCCTACGTACCATCGGCCAGGGGCTGGGCATCAAGTATGTTTGGCACTCAGGTGGCCGATTTCTGGCCAGGCGTAAGGGCGGCGAGCGGGCTCATGTTTTTGCCACGTTATCCGACCTGCAAGTTATTCAAACGGCGAGCCAGTCTGCCCCCAATAAACATCTGCATCGGGGTGATAAAGTGGGTGTTCTGCCCGCTGGCAGTGACGTAACTGTTCCAGTGCTTGGGGCAGAGCAGGTAGGCAGATCGGGGCGTGCCTCGTGACTGGGCTCGACTGCCGACGGACGGACGCAGGGCTGGGGTCTCTCAACATCAACTCTCTCAGGTTTCGATTGAATAACCTTGGTCTGTATCTCTCCGAAGATCCCTCCTACCATTTCATTGGAATAGTCGAATCATGTCTGGGCCCCGACGTCGAGGACAGTCTGATTCAGATAGAAGGCTATTCGGTAACTAGGCAGGACCGAAACATACATGGGGGCGGAGTATGCATGGAATGACTTTAGAGTTACGATATTAGCGTCATCCGCGACTCAGGGTCCTGGAAAACCTCCTATCCCAGAGTACTTATTCTGTAGAGTGCAGCAGGGCTCTTTCCCTCCCATCCTAGTCGGTGTCATCTATAGACCCCCACATCTAGCTTTAAAAAGGGACACCGACCTATTTCATGTTCTGCGAGATCTATATGCCGAGTATAGCCATAAGTTCATCATGGGGGATTTGAACGCAGACTTGTCACTAGCATCTGACGCGGATGCACTTACCATCCGAAATCTAGCCAGGGAGCTATCCCTTCATATAGTATCACACGGCCCAACCCATCACATGACACCCACGTCTCACACATGGATTGACTTAATCCTGACAGACGAAAACGACGAGATGCTACGCTATAAGAATGAGTGTTTGCCCAGTTCTGACACACGGTCATTGACGATACTGTCAATTGTTTTGTGCCGGAACCAGTAAGAGAAACTTTCTCCTTTAGAGACTTTAGAAACGTGTGTCAGGCATCCCTCAATGAACTGCTTGTGCGCTGTGGTTGGGTAAGCATGAATTCGATCGAATCCGATCTGGAGAGTGCACTCCTGTCACTTAACCTAAATTTAAATTATGCAATAGAACAATTAGCTCCGTTAAATACCATGAAACCACGCGATAGAAATGCTCCTTAGATTGGTCCTGAGCTGCGACTACTGATCGACAAACGCAATGCAGCCCACAGACGTTATAAACGCACTGGGCGGAGGGCGGTGTTCGATGAGTTCTTTTGGCTCAGTAAGGAGGTCGAATCCCGTATTACTCACGAGCGCAACTCCTTCCTGCACAAACAATTTTTTGACGCTCTTGATGCCAACAAGGACATATGGAAGGAAATGCGGAATCTCGGCCTTCTACCGAAGAGAAAGGAGGAGGATCTGTACCATTTCACGCCGGGAGAACTAAACGCGCACTTTGCTGGTATCTCCGTATCCGCACTTGAAAACGTAGATGATGAAATGGACTCTATTTTACCTGCAACTGAGGATGGTTTTTCTTTTAAACCTGTCCCTTTAGTTGATGTAGTCCTTTACTATCTCTCACTTCTCCTCGCAGGCAAGGGGGGCTGACGGGGTTCCCAGGGGGAGTTTATGTTTATGTACATCAAGAGATTAGAATCAAGGCTAAGCGAGGTCCCAGAACTACGTCTGAGCGATTTAGTCAGGTTGATGTGTGATTATAGACTCTTGAGCAGTAGACAGTTCAAGCTGTTCGACCTCATGAGTCAACCGCGGAAATTATTGTATCAGGACTGTCCATTCAAGGTCAGTTGTTGCATGAAGAAATAGTCGCCCGTATCTTCAATTTTATTGGAGCCACTAGATTTCTAGGAGATGTCATCAGTATTAGGAGGCTTAATAGTGCTAAAGAGAGTGGGAGCCCTAGCACTTCTAATGACGGCACCCCTCTTCCTACGTCGTTCTCGCTCATACTGCGATTTAAGTCAGTGCAAGTACGCAATGAGGTTATGAGGATCAAAATTCATAAAGGGAATATCATGATTGTTACTATCTTTATGAATTTTTAGCCAAGGAAGAACATGCGCTGCTGAAATTAGTTAGAGCGCGTGCATAGGCTCGTCATTATGAAAGGGTTTGCGTTTGAAACGAGCAGATTTTCGTTCGCAAAAACACTGATTCTGAAGTCGTGTTAATTTCGTCCGAGTCAGACTTGAATAAGTTAATCTATAGCAAGTTGATTCGTCGTCAACCACGTCAACCTCTCCAATACCCAGGACTGATCATCTCATAGTTTCGCACATAAATATAAATTCACTAAGACGGAAGCGTGATGTTATAATGAAATATATTGAAGATTTTAAGTCACTTATAATCTCTATCTCGTCAACGTGGCTCGACCCGAACTTTCCCACGTCTCACGTACCAATCGAGAACTACAATCGAGAACTACAATCGAGTAAGGAATGATCGCGGTCTGAAAAACAGAAATAAGACTCGATACATGCAAGCAGGCGGAGTAGCGTGCTCATCCTCGGGACCTATTTTATTCTCTATTCGCATTAATTCTTTGCCACGATGTCTCAAGTATTGCAAATTCTCTTATATTCTTTTTACTGATGATCTACAACTCTTCATCCAGTATTCAGCTAACCTTATATCGTCTGTAGTCGCCCATATGACAGAAGATGCGAATAATGTTACAAGATGGGCTAATGATCATGGTCTTCAATTAAATCCAGGCCATACTAAATCTATAATCTTCGGCAGTACTCCAAATCTTTTATTTCTGGCCTCTAAGCAATTACCATCTGTTGACGTCGATAACCACCCGTTTGAGTACGTCAGTCAATTCAAAAACCTGGGCGTAATCTTGACTTCAGATCTGACCTGGAATGCGCACATTCGTTCTATTTCGTCCCAGGTACATAATGCTCTTTTTAATCTTAGGCAGCGCGCATGGCTACTCTCGCGTGATGTAAAATTTATTATTACAGGCTTTAGTTATCTCGCATCTCGATTATGCATGCCTTGTTTATGATAGCATGCCAGGATATCTTCAGCTTAAAGGCGAGCGTCTTATGAAGGCAGGCATTGTTTTATATACAATCTTCGCCGCGATACACATATAAGTACATATCGATCAGAATTGAAACGGTTGAAAGCGTGCGGTCGGCGTAAGTATCTCCAGAGGTGCTTTACGTTTCGAGTTTTAAACACCCAACGTCCCATGTATTTTTTCCAAGCATTGTCGGGACAATTTATGCCGTTACGTTGATCTGAGCGCCTCCAATCACTTTCAATCAATATTCCAAATTCGTCTACTGAGACATACAAAAATTCATTTTTAATTACTGCGCTCGAACTGTGGTCTGCGCTCCCGGGTATGTCCTCAACGCTCCCAGTTTTTACATTTTCTCTTATAATCTATTCAAGCATTTGATGGCATCACAGTAATCGGCGCTGCGATAAGGATATACGTTGTTCTTAACTGTTTATTTACTTCCAAAGATGTACTTGAAATAACATTTAAATTGTAAGTTTGTCTAAGTAACGTTATATTATCAAATTATCTATCCTTTTATACTTTCATATACTACATATTTTATATATTTTATTATGCGTATCTTTTGTAGTTTATTATGCGTAAGATATTATTACAACCTTTTATTGTAAATTTACTATCGTTAAAATATTGTTATGTAATTATTACTGCGCCATTCGGCCTTGCCTTGGCTAATAAAATGAATTCAATCAATTAACCAATAAATCTCTCTCTCTCTCTTTCTCTCTCTCTATTTCTATCTCTCTCTCTATCTCCCTCTCTCTTACTCTCTCTTTATCTCTCTTTCTATCTCTCTGTCTATCTATCTCTCTCTATCTCTCTCGGCTTTTTTAGGCTGCCGCGCCGTATTCTCTCTGTCTGTCTGTCTCTCTCTCATTCTCTCTCTCTAGTAATAGCATATTTTTACCAACTGCGGCAGGTATTTATGATAAATGAATGGCTTATGTCATACCGAAAATCAACCCAATTTCATTATTTAATAAATTAACATCCGAAAGTTTATTTGGAAAAATAATTTTATACGGCCCTTCATATACATAAATACTATGCTCGGAAATTTTTTGTGAGATTCTATCAACATTTCTATGAGATACGCCCGTTTTAAAACTAGATCAAAATTCGGTAATACAGATTCCTACTTACCGACATGTGGTTTTTATTTAATTAAATGAGTTCTGAGTAGGTTTTTTAAGGAAACGGGTATCAGGCGCTCCGTATATGTAAATACTATACTCAACAATTTTTTTGAGTAATTCTTTTAGTGTTTGCAAAAGATATATACATTCTAAAATTATGTCAGTATTTCCCATCACCTTAATGTAGGTAATGCTTTCATTACAAAATATCGTCGTAAAGTATTTTAAATATATCTGAAGTTTGATATTTTTACAAATACAACAAGGGACCTATAGACGTAACGATACGCGCGCATTATGTGGTAATTAAAAGGGATCATATTATATCGACGCCTGAGACAAAATAAACTTTGTAGATACCTCACGACCAAAAAAACCTTTCGGATTCGACTATCCGCGAATAAAAACATGCCCCACGCTCCTCTATGAATAAAACCTTCGTTATTCATGTCACGGCGAAGTAAAACTTTCGAAAATTTTCACGGCGAATAAAACCTTTCAAACTAATTTCGTTGCGAAGAACAATTTTGCCCTACAAATTATATTTAATTGAATTTGTATTTTATAAATTACCATTTATTTTTCTTGGAATATGACCTTAGGGGTTTTCGAGGTCGCTAATCATGATTCTGGGGTGAGAATTTCAAAATACACGAAGCTCTCGTGGATTCACGTACCGAGTATTTTCGTGAGACGAACAGAATAAACTTTGACGAAGATCGATGGATTGGTAAATTATCTTATATTGTTAAATATATACATTCAAATGGGTACTTTGAATTTATCGAATAAAAACCTTTATTGGAATACAAATTTTCAAAATAAATTTTAATATTATCTAATTATGTTACAATCATGAAAATGATTTTAGAAACTTTGAAAATTGAACCCCTATTAGGCGACCATCTTGAATCCGCGATCTTGAATTTTGAAATTCTGACTCTAGAATCTTGATCAGTGACCACGAAAATCCCTAGGGTGATATTACAAGAAAAATGGTAATTTACAAAATACACATTCAATTAAAAATAATTTATAGGGCAAAGTTTCTCTTCGCCGCGAAATTAGTTTAAAAAATTTTATACGCCGTGAAATGAGCTGAAAGGTTTTCTTCGTAGTTGATTAAAACCAAAGTTTTTTTTTCGTCCTACATTTACTACAGTTTTTTTACGTCTCACGCATCGATATATGATAGTATTTTGCGAATAAATTTTGTTTCATCCCATAAAAAGTAAAAAGAATAATGTCATTCAAATGGTTAACACTTACGTTGATATAAATACTTGTTCACTACTATTAACAATTTGTTGCGCTGTCCAGTTTAAATAAAATAATGATAAATATATTCCTATCAGCATGACTCCTATTCTCATGACTTGAATAGTTGAGTCTGAGTTGTATAAGACCTAAAACATAATGAAATTTTAATTTGGCCCATTTCTTACAATATTACGTATTCAAAAAAATTTTAAAGATTGAAAATTACATCAAACATCAGCATAGCTACACCAACTATTGCAGCCAACATTATAACGAGGAAACTAAAACTAAAAGACTGTTGTATCATATTAACACTCCTGAAACATAGTAAAGCAAGATTAAAGAACAGTACTAAAATAAAACCACTTAAATCTACATTTTTAATGATTATTCAATTTTACTATTTGACATAACAGACTGAGCGGGAAAGCAAAACAAAATAATCAATATTTTTGAACGTAATGATAAAACGAATTTCTTATGCCACGACACTTTTCAAAAATTTATTTTGCTACATAAGTGTTTCGGTGTAAATAAATGGTATATAAAATATTACTTTTGAAAAATTTAACATTTACAACCAATTAGTAAAGTGATTGGGAAAAACTACATAAAAATGCAATTTTCATTACAACTCGAAATTCAGATTATGACTCTGCTTAGTTATTGCATTAGGGCTTTGTTTTGTTAAGTAAAAGAATAATGTCTTAAAATTTCATCTGTCTATAGATACGAAGATGATAATATAACGTTGGATTTTTAATAAAAATCTGATGGCAAACTATTTCCTATTTATAAATAAAAAAGGAGTTTTGCAGATTATAGATATATGTCTTATATAACACCTAATTTACCATAATAAAGTATAATGTGTTAATTAAATAAATACGATGAGTACTTAAAGTCTAAGGTATATTAATTATGGTTTAGTTACTCGCAAATAGCTATTCACAGCTACATTAATTTTACTATTTAACGAAATCCATTTCAAAGTGAATGTATAGGGTATGTCTACGTCATCAATCATTTTTAATTTGAGTAACTGTATTCTTCTCCAAAATCATTTGATAATCTAACAGCATGGCTTTTGTGTATAAATTACTGAAAAGCCACATATTAGCGATACCATAGATCGCGGTGCTACGGATGCTACTCTTACACCTGAGATAGGGTGTGCTTATAATTAAGAAAGGGTCATGGAGTCCATATAGTCAGCTTTGCTCGAGAACTTTCACTATTCTAGGATAAAGAATAAAATAAGAGAAAACCAGATGTAGATAATTATTATTTATTACGCGTTGATACAATGCTGTACCAAAGCTTTCATTTACATTTGACAAGCAGATAAAAAGATGATATAGGTTGTAACGATCATTTTGTTAATTGAGGGGGAGATATGTTTGAGAAGGAAATGGGATGATACGAGTTTTTGAAAGGGGAGTGCAATGAATACCAACAACAATACAATACATTTAATAAAAACAATTAACACGTTTACTTTTCACCGTTGGATGCCAACCGCACAAAAATGAGACACGAAAAATCTACGGCCGCATACGCGGCAGTTAAACACGTAACCATGTACGCATTCTTATGGTTATTAAAGGAAATATTATCAATAACAAAAATTATTCAGATTAATTTGAATCAACATAATTATTTTAGTTTTATATGTGATTCGTGTTTTAGCTTACTATTATTTTTATTTAACGTTTCATAGAAGAAAAGTTTGAAAATTATTGTTTAAACAAATGAATTTTTCAATTCTGTCAGCTGATCATTTATCAGAGATCCGGAACCTCCATAAAACTCTATTCAGCTTGCTTGGGTAACAGCCCAGCTTCTTCTAATAATTAAAATAAAATATATTTTTATATATTGATCTTGGACTGACCTTGAAATTTTTTAAAAACATTTTATCGACAAGTACTTATCATAACCTTCCTTTTAAGGTTATCCCCATTCCAATCGGTCAGTTCCAAAAGAAGATATTTTATTTTGTCCAGACATGTTCATTTGGGCCCACTGTGCGCCGTATAGATTAGCACTCTGGCGCACGAGTTAAGTGAAAGGTTTCTGATGGTGTTGGAAAACAGAGGAACACACAGGTACACGCACTCAACAAAAAGTAGGAGTTTGTATCCTTTGTTTGAATGTTATGTGAAATCATATTGGTGGCTGATAATCTCTCCTCGTCGTAGTAGTCATAGTCATAGTCATTTTGGTCGGGGACGGTCGGCGGCCCCTTTCGGTGACGTGCCTCCAGCACTCAGACCGAAAACCATTGTGCTTCACCCCTTTTCCATCACCCACTATTCATCCCGGCCTTTATAAGTTCAATAACCTTACAAATCGAGGCCCAGTTCCTGATCCCACAGGCCCTGTTGCTCGAGGAAGAACAGACGCCACACCCTTCGTCTCACCGCCATCAACGCTGGGCAGCGGCACAAAAGGTGGGCTGAGGTCTCTTTCTCCCCCTCACACCACCTGCATAAACTAGTTCTTTCCTTGCTTATCTGTAATGATAGTACCCAACGTCACAGTGTCCCGACAGCCACTCTACCACCAGTCTGATCTCCCTTTTGGATAGATCCACGATACTCTTGCAACACCCAGCCGGAGTTTCGTTACCCAAGAGGTACCTAGCCTGTTTGCAATCCGTCGTTGCTTGCCACCTTTCTCTTGCCTTGGTGGAAATCCACCTGTCCAGCTTGTCCCTTAGCACGCTCTCTGCTAGCGGTAATATGCGATACTCCGCCCTACATCGAGCAGCGCCCCTTTTCGCGAGTCGGACCGCCTTTTCGTTACCTATGATCCCTGCGTGTCCAGGTACCCAACACAGAGTAACCCTATTCGCAGTGGATAGCCAATCCAGTGCCTTCCTGCAGTTCCACACCTCCACCGAGCGGAATTCCACGGTTCCCACCGCCCGAAGAGCAGCCACGCTGTCCGAGCAGATGGTGATCCGCTCCTCTTTCGTTCCACTAGAGGTCATGGAATCTGCGCATTCCCGTATCGCTCTAACCTCTGCCTGGAAGACAGTGGCGTGGTTGTCGAACCAAAGGACAATGTCTGTCGAGCTGCCCTTCCTCCACGCCGCCGCTCCCGTTCCCTTGTCATCCTTAGACCCATCCGTGTACCACACTATACCTCCTGTACCCAACGCATCTTCGTACCAGTTCATCCTGTCGAGATAGATCACCACGAAGTTCCTCCCGAAGGCATACCTCCTCGGCATCCTATCCCTGTCAAAGACTTCCAGGGTTCTGCCTGCCCCTCCTCCAGCTCTCCGTCCCAGTGTTGCCACCGTTGCAGATCGCCGAGGACTCGAGCTTTGGCTCTGCAAGCCTCCACCCTGATCACCAGTTCCAGAGGCTGCAACCCGAGCAGCCTCTCCTTAGCCCTCAGGGGCACCGATAAGCTCGACCCCGTGATACCTCGAAGCATCAGGTTCTGCAGCGCGTCTAGCTTCTTGATACTATCCTTGCGTTTGCACCTGGACGCCCAGGCCATTGCACCATGCAGCAGTCTGGGCCGCAGCACCTCCGAGTACAGCCACAGGATCATACAAGGCTTAAGTCCCCACGAGACCCCGAAGACCCTTCTGCACGTCCAGTAGGAGGCTATAAACGTACGGTTCACTGCGCCCAAGTGCTTTGCCCAGTTCAACCTCCTGTCGAAGACGACCCCCAGGTACTTCGCCTGCTCCGAGATAGCCAAACGCTTCCCGAACAGCCGAATCTCCTTTAGCGCCCCGACCTTATATCTGGTTCAGAAGTTGACCAGCACCGTTTTGTCGGGATACATGGTGAGACCAACCTCCCTAAACCACTCCTCTACTATGGGCAGAGCCTGGGGCATAAGCTCCACCAGCACCGTTTCGTCATCTGCCGTGACAACCAGCAGCAGATCGTCCGCATAGGCCTGGGTATAGAATCCTGCCTCGTTCAACCTTTTCAGAAGTTCGTCAGGGGCCAGGGCTCAGAAGGTCGATGAGAGTACACCCCCCTGTGGGCACCCTCTCCTAATATAGCCAACAGACTCACTCGCGCCTCACCCTGCTACGACCTTCCTCCATTTCAGTACGCTCTGTATCCACCTGACAATGGTGCCAGGCACCCCATGTGTACTTGCTCCTTTGCAGATAACCTCCGTGGTTGTGAAGTTGAAAGCCCCCTCCACATCCAGAAAGGCTGCGGGCACCGTGCCCCTTTACCTCATCCCTCTGCTTATGAACCTTTCTGCCTCGTGCAGCGCAGAGTCAACTGACCTGATCACCTGATAGACGTGCTGCTTAGGATGCGTCCCTAATGAAATGGTCCACCAGCCTTTCTAATACCTTTAGGACAAAGGATGTAAGACTAATTGGCCTATAGTCCTTTACCACTTCATGTGTTTGCTTCCCAGGTTTCAGTAGAAACACCACCCTTGCCACTCTCCACACGGTTGGGTTGTACCCGAACTCGATACAGACTCTGAATACGGTGGTGAGGAGTCCCAGAAGCTCGTCCAACCCGCGCTGCAGGAGCACTACATCAGTGAAAATCAGAACAATTATTTCTCTGACTGTAAAAATACAATTGATAAAAATACTTGTTTGATCGTCATCGATTTCGCAGAAAAATATTCTTTTATTTGTCAGGACTCCACGCAAGGGTTCTATTTTAATAATTGTACAGCAAGTGTTCATCCAATGGTAGTATACTATAAGAATGAATTAGCAAACGATTTAAAGGTTCAAAGCTATTGTATAATTTCTAACGTCTCTAAACAAACTGCTGGCACAGTGAACGCATTCCAAAGGCCTGTATTGGATGAAATTTAACAAAAATATTCTTGGATTCAGAAAGTCATTCTGTTTCTATTTCTATATTAAAAATAATATATCCATTAATAATAAACAAAACAAAAAAAAGAAAATAAAATTAATTTTTTAAATTAAAATTATCGAAAAAATAAATTTACAAGGCACTACGGTAAGAAGTTTAAAGTTGGCAGTCTGTCCGTCCATTACAATTGAAACTGTTAATTTTGTCTCGAATATTTATAATTTTCACTACAAAATTTCTCTCCGTGTACTAAATACAGAAAATTAATATTGTCGAAAATAATGAACATAATGCTTTTTCGAATTTCAGAGTTTTTTATGTCGATGAAAAAGACGTAAATGCACGGGATAAAAAACTTAAAACAAGATTTTCTTCCGCTAAAAGAATTATAAATACACGTCGATATCACTGTTTTGAACCAATTAACAAGAATTCTATGCAAATAAGATTACATTCTTTTGATGTTGATGTGGGAACGGTTTCTGTATAAAACACTCCAAACCTGTTACCGACGTTAACTATAAAATATTTCAATCGGCAGATGGTAGAACTTGTATGTGTTATTAAATTACATAATTTTAATCTCTGTTTTTGTATAAATAAATTATTAACTTGTTAAGAAAATATTCATTATTAATATAATCAGTACTAATCGACCTTCCTAACGATGATATACGTACTTTTGGTACAAAAACCGCAATAATGATTCAATGGGGCCTATTCCTCCGCTAGGGGCGCTGGCAAGCACATGAGGGTAAACCATTATTTTTGTATATCTATATTTTGTAGATGCGTGCGCAACAACAATATATAAATAATGGTTCACCCCAAT
>JAYJLV010085481.1:0-13737 GCA_036873485.1 Torymus texanus | reverse complement strand
TGCACTGTAGTGTATTTCTGGTGCGATAGTGGCACCATCTGGCGGTGAGGCTAGGTACTTGTCAAATGACCCTCGTACATATTTATTTTATATGTATTTCTGCTTTTAAACATTATGTTTGATACGTGAAAGAAATTAATATATTTTAATCAATAGATCTAGAAATTAATATAATTTAATGAATCTAGAAATTAATATAATTTAATGAATCTAGAAATTAATATAATTTAATGAATCTAGAAATTAATATAATTTAATGAATCTAGAAATTAATACATTCGTAAAATTTCAAATAAGTTTATTTAAAAAAACAAATTTTATATTATATTCAAATTATTATTTATATATCTTTTTAATCGATCTTTACGAAAGTAATGTTATTTATAAAATATTTTGAATTTTTTCTTTAATATATCCCTCAATTTATGTTCACAGCTTTTATTATCATTCGTTTTGGAACTTATATATACTTATACATGGTCGAGCACCGCAATTTGAGGATTATATTAGTAACGTTTTTGGCATTTTGAGGATTTCGAGGACTTTTGAGGAGTATCCTCAAATTTCCAAGGCACGAACACTGACTTTTGAGGATTTCAATTGGTAAAGTATTTTAGTCAAGCATACTATACTCTGGGAGAGAGAAATTCTAGCTCCTCAAAATTCCGCCCGTCCCAAATGTGTATGTGTGTGTGCTTTTGTTTTCCTCTGGAGGAGGTTAGGAAAAAATGCATTTACGCATGCAGAGATGTTATGTAGGGCTCGATCATTCCTGGTAATACCTACTAAAACCTCCCTGCTGATGTTATTTAGCAGGGTCTCCCCCCGACTGTTGCTCTCTTCGCAGAAACCGCCGCAAGGCATTACTTTGCGGAGGGCAGTCGCAGCCTCAACGGCTCCTTCTGTCGCTGACTTCTCTTCTCTCCTCTTTTCTTCTGATGGAGTTCAGCTTCTCTACCACGGATGTGGCAAGTCCCATTACTGCATCCCAGCCGCCTTGTGAGGCGAGTAGACACCTTCCAATGCGCTCTGGAGAAAGGGGACCTTCCCGTGTGTCCTGGAACCGTTCTCTCTCTTCTTCAAATCTCGGGCAATGAAACGCCGATCCGTTTCAGGTAACTGCGGAAGCAGCCATGTCCCGTAAGTATTTGGGTCAGGTGGAAGGAGACAAATTCGTGTTTCCTGGACGTCCAATCCCCCACTTCTGGGATGATTCGATGGGTCTACCGACCCTTATCTGTTGTCTCCCATCGTCGCTGCCATTCTTTATTGGTCCTCTGTGACCATCGGATGTGGCTCTGCTCCAGATTATCGTCGCCTTCTGCGGAATGCTTACACTCGCGGTACCTTCTGGCTCTCTCGTCTGCTATAAGATCGATGGATGGTATTCCTGCGATCACCGAAACAGCGATGCGAGACACTGTACAATAGGCATGGGCCACTCTCAGCGCCACCAGTCTACAGGCTCGCTGACATGTGATTCCGTAGCTTTCGTTACTACTTAGGGCATCAACCCAAATTGGGGCTCCATCAAGAATTACGGAGAGCACTACCGACGAGAGGAGGGATCTCCTTGGCTGTTTTGACCCCCCTATGTTTGACATGATGCCAGCGAGTGCTCGTTCTACTTTCGATGCTTCCAGACCTGCTATTGAAATGTGTTCTTTGAATGACATCCGCGCATCCAATGTGACCCCAAGATATTTTAATGTGTCTGCCGTCTCGATCTTTCTGTTTTCGACCGTGAAGGTAGCATAATTCCTCTTCTTCGTGCGAGCTATGATTAGTGTCTCGGTATTCTCCGCCGCCAGACTAAGTCCGTTGTGTCTCAGCCATCCAGCTACTACCTCAATCGCAGCATCTCCTATGTGCTGAATCTCGTCGATGGTCTTGCCAACGACATTGGGGGCAACGTCGTCCGCCTACGCCACCATTGACACTCCGCTGTCTAAGAAGCCCGTCATACAGCGTATACCATATCAGTAATACCACAACTGAACCCTGTTGTATACCTCCTGTAACTTTATAACCGTGCGTGCCGTCATCAGTGTCGTAAAGTAGTGTCCGGTCTGTTAGGTAGCTCGATACAATTCTTCGCAGATAGAGCAGTACCCTCAGATTCTCCAATGCTATCATGATGTTGTCCCATCTCGCTGAGCTGAAAGCATTTTGTACGTCCAAGGCAATGATTGCACACATAGGTTTGGTACAGCGACTGCCTTTAATAGCGCCGGAGGCTATCTTTACAACCCCATCAATGGCGTCAATGGTTGAGCGACCCTTTCTAAATCCGCACTAGCTATCTGACAGGTCTTCAGCCTGTTGAATGGCCGCTTCCAGTCTTGTATAGATGATCCGTTCTAGTAGCTTACTGATAATGCCCAGCATGCAGAGTGGTCAGAGGAGGGCTCGTCTGGCGGTTTCCAATCCTTGGGTAGGAGTACTAGCCTCTGCGCCTTCCAGTGTGATGGAAATGTACCCTCACGCAAACAGGCGCTAAACGTGGTTCCGAAAATACCAGGGGTATTTAATGCTGCTATTTTCATGCCCAGGCCAGGGATATCATCTGGCCCCGGAGCTTTACGAACGCAGATTCTCTTAGCGGCCATTATTATTTCTGCATCGGTAACGTCTGACAGCTCATCTGTACCGTCGTCATCCGACAGTCCTGTACCCGCCGGTCTTCCTTGATATGCTGGGAATAGGTGGTGAACGGCTCTGTTGAGAAAGGCCGGGCATGTTGGAACACTTCCTCCCCTTCGTTTTATTTTATTCATGACCGTCTTATATGGGCGACCCCAAGGGTCTTCTTCTACCTCCTCGCAGAAGTCCTGCCAACACGTTCTTTTTGCTGCTTTGATGGCAGTCGTAAGCTGCTTTCTCTTCTGTGTGTAGGTGGCATTAAGTTCTTCGAATCGTGGTCCACCAACAGCTCTCTGGTATAGCCTTCTAGCACTTGGGCATTCTCGTCGTATTGCGGTTATGTCCTCGTTCCACCAGTAGATAGGCGGTCTTTAGTTAGCGATCTCTAGTTCCAGTATCGCAAATGCCTCCAAAAGTGACTCTCCAAGCTGGTTGGTCTTCGGGCTGCCCCACTCTTCTGCCCATGCATTGAAGTCTCCTCTAATCACCACTGGTAGCTGGGAAGTCCTCGCACTAGCAACTATTGCGTCCACAGAACTGAGGAATTCATCAATGCTGTCGCTTGACGGATGGTAGCAGCTGTCAATTATCATACCGGCTACCTCGACCCACGTGAAGCACGGCGCTGGGGCAGCCATCCTTTTAGTTATGTGCAGATCTCCTCTCAGCCAGATGGCCGCCTTACCGGAGGGCATCGCTGATCCAGTTGCTTTCTCTACGGTTTCCATACTGTTCACTAATGATGAGGATGTCGGCCTTCTCTTCTTGTGCCAGCCGGAACAATAGATCTTGGGCCACTTGACAGTCGTTTAGGTTAAGTTGCATCGCTCTGCTGTACCTCCATCATCTCTTGTGTTCTTTCCACTGTGGTTGAACACTCTACTGCTTTGTGGCCCTCTTTTCCACAGCGGTAGTATTGTGCCGATCGGTCGATCTCACTCTTACAACCCCTTGCCAGGTGGCCAGTCTCGTGGCAGTTATAGTAACGCAGTATCCTCTGGCGCAGACGAATTCGGCAATTCACCCAGCTAACCCTTAGTTTTCCCTTTTGTAGTAGCTTTCAGTAGCCCTTCTTCTGCTATCACGGTCTTGTCTATGTCCCTGATATTGATAGACTCCTTCTGAATTAGCGCATGTACGTCAGCGGCTTTCGTTATCTTCGACTCAATTGCCTTTCGGAGCTCTGTCGTTTCGACACCAGGCATTCCCAGCTCCAAGGGGTAGTTCCCCTGTTTTAGTTCTTCTGGTGTATGTCACTCTCTCTTTAAGACTCGACAGTTCTTCTGTACCTTTTATTTATCTTATGATATCGCCGTAGCCGTTCCTCACTTATTGCCTTGATCTTAATGGCATCGGAACGTGGCTGCCTCCGTCAGCGGCCCTCTGAATGGCTGCGGTCCATTCAGGCTCTTTTGGGTGGTATTCCTGGATCTCTGTGTCTGTTACGGGGATCCTTATAGACGGCGAACATTTTTCTACCCCTCTCTTGGCTCTTTTCTATGTTGGAGACTTTGGCGGTGTCCCTTTGTCGCGATAGTTATTCGCCTGCGACGCATTCCCTTTAAGAAAAAGTGGTGATGTTTGGCCTTTTCTGTCCTTGGTGGGTCTGGTAGTTTGTCCAGACAAACGACGTTTTCGAGTTTTGACGTATTCTTTTAAAGCTCTTTGGGTAGTCCTCGCCATGGACTTGAGCTCGTTGTGAAAGTTCTTCTTATCAAGAATAAACTCCACCAGAGCCTCTATATTTGTTTTTAGAGCTCGGAAGGCAGCTGCGTCTACGCTATCCTTGCTCACTTCGTCTTCTTCGTCACTGTGTGTGTGTGTACGTGTTTTGTGGCAGGTCGTCCCCCCGACTGTAATTCCCCCCGCGGGAACCGCCGTTAGGCATTACTTCGCGGAGGGCAGTCGCAGCATTAGCGGCTCCTTCTATTGCTGTCTCCTCTTTTCTTCTCGTCTGATGGAGTTCAGCCTCTTTATAATCTTTGTGGCTAGAGCAGCCACTCTGTCCCATGCATCCTGCGGAGCGAGTAGGCACCGTCCCATGGCTTCGGGTGATAGTGGTACATCCCATGCAGCTCTATACCGCTCTCTTTCCTCCTCAAATCTTGGGCACTGAAACAGTACGTGTGCCACGTCCTCATCGACTCCCAGGCACGCCGGGCAATCTGCGCTTTCATACACGCCAACGCGTTTTAGGTAGCTGCGGAAACACCCATGTTCGGTCAGCACCTGAGTTAGGTGGAAGGTGACGAGCCCGTGTCTCTTTGGTACCCATTTTTCTATATCCGGGATAAGATGGGTCCACCGGCCTTCGCGTGCGTAGTTCCATAGATGTTGCCACTCCTCGAATGTCCTCAGTGACTATTGGTTTTCGTATTGCTTCCCAGAATAATTCATCCGCTTCTATCCTCCGTACTTCAAGGTGCCGTTGGGCTCTGTCGTTCGCCATTAAATCTACGGGAGGTATCCCAGCGATTGCGGCAAGAGCTGCACCAACAACGGTGCGGTAGGTGCACAGGTCACCCTCAGCGCTATTGCCCTGTAGGCCTTTTGGCATGTACTTCGATAGCTCACATTCTTGCTCAGGGTATCTGACCAGATCAAGGCTCCGTATAGAATCACTGAGCTTACCACCGACGCGAGTAGCGCCCACCGTGGCTGTTCAGGCCCTCCTATGTTTGCCATGATGCTTTACTGCCAAACCGGGTATTCCGTCTGGTCCTGGAGCGGTCTGGATGCAAATTCTCTTAGCAGCCGTCTGTACCTCGGCTTTGGTGACTTCCGGTGGCTCAACTGCATCATCCTTTCCCTTCGTCAGTCCTGGTCCTTGCAGCCTTACTTGGTGAGCTGGGAACAAATGGTGGACTACCCTGTCGAGGAAGTTAGGACATGTAGGAATACTACCGCGCCTTGGCTTGATTTTACTCATGACCGTTTTGTACGGGCGGCCCCAGGGGTCTCGTTACACTTCCTCACAGAGGTGCTGCCAAGACCTCCTCTTCGCTGTCTTGATGGCTAACTTGAGTTGCTTTCTCCTCATCTCGTACTCCGCTCTTAGCTGCTCGTATCGCGGCCCTCCAACTGCTCTCTGATGTAGCATTCTCACCCGCAAGCATTCGCGTCTTATCTCTACTATTTCTACGCTCCACCAATAAACCGGTCTACGCCCATGGGGATTTTCCGTTTTAACCATCGACATATCACGGGCTACTATTATGGCACGTGTAAGGCTCTGTGTGTGTGTGCGTGTGTTCGTGCGTGCGTGTGTGCGTGTGTGTGCATGCGTGCGTGCGTGCGTGCGTGTATGTGTGCGTGTGTGTGTGTGTATACACGGTGAGCCATTTTAATCTATGGACCCCGATTTCTCTTGCTATACTTAACCTACAAAAAAATGGTTAAGACCAAAGTTGTTTATGACGATGTGGGTCAACTTTTGGTGACCTTTAATTTGACCTTGCTGTCATTTTTCAAGGTTATTTGAAGGTCAGTCATTTTTTAAATGGGACCACCTATGTTTGACTTCGGAATTGGAAAGAGCGAAAAATTTTACGTCCAAAATGGTATTTTATAAACTTTTTGAGGTAACCTTGACCATGTAAAATCAAGGTCAAAAGATTGACAAATGCTTAAAACGCGAAATTTCAAAGGCGTCCTAATTCGAACAAGTCTTGATAAGCCCAACCAATCGATTTAGGGGTTTTTAGGGTCGCTTATTACAAATCTAAAGTCAGGTTTCTCATGGGGTGCAACTCGGGAGTGCCACGTGGGACACACATGGTAAGCTGAAGCGCTTCAAACGGGATAGATTTTTCAATGACCATGAAAATTGCTGGAAACTTTATCCTGGAGGTTTTCAGGTGGTATATGGGTTTTCGGGGTCGCTGAATACGAATCTGACGTCAGTATTGCAAAATGCAAGACGGCAGATCCAATTTGGCGACTATATTTGGTCGTATTTGTGATTTTTTTTCGATTAGCACAAAAGTTCGTATACGAGAGTTTCCAGGGTCGCAGATTACGATTCTGATGTCAGAATTGTAAAGTTGAAGATGAAATCATGAATTCAAATTCAAATGATATTTGAAAAAATTTTCCATTCTTTCTAAATCCGGTGTCAAATGTAGGAGTTCCCATTTAAAACATGACCAGGATGAAGTTTTTAGCGATTTTCATGGGCATTGAAAAATTTACCCCATTTGGGGCGCTCCAGCCCCATGTGGTACACCTGCGTTGCAACCAACAAGAAATCTGGCTTCAGATTCCTGATCAGCGACCCCGAAAACCTCCAGGATAAAGTTTTCAGCAATTTTCATGGACATTGAAAAATTGATCCCGTTCGAAGCGCTCTAGCGTACCATGTGTACCCCACGTGGCACTCCCGAGTTGCACCCCATTAGAAACCTGACTTTAAAATTTTTCGCTCTTTCCAATTCCGCAGTCAAACATAGGTGTTTCCATTTAAACAAATGACTGACCTTCAAATAACCTTGAAAAATGACCTCAAGCTCAAATTAAAGGTCACCGAAAGTTGACCCCCATCGTCATAAACAACTTTTGTCTTAACCATTTTTTTGTAGGTTAAGTATTGCAAGAGAAATCGGGGTCCATAGATTAAAATGGCTCACCGTGTATATATAATTTCTTATAGATATTTTTGCTTTTGAAACTTATGTAGGACACATTAAAGAAATTAATTTATAATATATATAAAATTGTAATAATGTTATTATCGTAAAGTTCTAATTAATTTTAATTAAATAAATTAATTTTAGTATTTATATCTATCAATTAAGTTTTTCATATAATTTAAATCATACTCTCTAAGAAAATTATTGTAATATTCATTATACTTATTATCTTCTTTTTCATGGTTTTCTATTATTACATTTAATTCATCTAGTTTTATAGCGTCTTTTGAATTATATACTTCAATGTATTTATTTTGTTATGGATTCCAAATCAGTGGTGCTTGTGTTATGCTATTATTATTGCCATATTCATTAATTTGATTATTTAAATACATTTCATATTCTTCTTGTTCGCGTACGTGATTCTGTAAGGTTTCGTACAATTCATCTAATTCTCTTGCGTATGTTGCATACTGCGGACTTCAATATATAGTCTTTGTTCTGGATACCACCTTAATAGACCTGGTTTTGAATCACCTTGTTCAGCCATGCTCTATTTGACTAAATAATAGTTAATTAGATTATAGTAAAGTATTTTTATAATTATATTAAACAATTTAATGATATTTATTATTTTTAATTATCTTTCAAACAATAGTTGATATTTCATAATTATTTTCTCATTTATTTTGTGTATATATATATATATATATATATATATATTATTTTTATATTGAATGTAAAATTAAATGAAAATTTAATTATGTTTAACTAATTAATTATTCTCCAATATTTCCTTCCAAACAATATTTGTTATTTCATTTTTATTTTCCGAATCATTTTCTACATATATGTATATTATTTGGATTTTTAAATCTGGAAGAGTTGCGTATAATTATCCATGTGAGAATAAAGATTTTCTCAAAAATATTCATACGGTATCAAAACTTTGTCCTTGAGATTTATTAATAGTTATAGCGAAGGCTAACACAATAGAAAATTGTTTGCTATATAAAGTAAATGACAAAGATGATTATTCACAAGTATTTAGTGTTCACTGATAAGTGATTTAGTGTTATCAGAGGTATAAAAACTTGGTTTCCTTTATTTTGTCCTGTAATTATTTCAGCTTCTATATTATATTTCGTTATTTTTAGTCGTGTTCCATTACATAATCCATCAAATATACTAATAAGGTTTCGTATTAACACAATAATAGCATTTACTTTTAACTTTATTCAAACACTTTGAGTTTTTCTAATAAAATACAATCTTGAAGCCTCAACTTTTACAAATGAATCAATTATTGCCTGTTGAGATATTTTCTCCAAATTAAGATGTTTACATTTCATATCAGGCATTCATCCGTAACCTCTGCTTAGATAAATTCATGGATATGTCATGGGATCGGCGTGTTTACTTATTGGAGGAATACTAATAGGTTTTTCATGTTTAGAATATATAACAAGATCATGTTCAATGGGAGGTTGCCCATTTATTCCAACAAATATCATTGCAACTTCATTAGAAGTAGCTTCATTATAAATATTTTTATCTAATTTATAATGTCGTTTATAGACATGGTAACTACTCGCGGTGTGCAATCAATTTTATGTATCAAGTTTAATATTTTATTATTTAATATATTTACTTCTTCATTGTGTGAAAATTACATTTTTTGAATAATGATAGTTATTATTTATATTTTGATAAATTTCTTGACAAACATCATTTCTTTTCCATTTAATAGGAATTATAAACGGATTGATTTTTCCTTCTCCTATTTCTAATAAGAATGATACTAAATTCTTATTTTTGATTCGAATATTTATCTTTAAATTAAAAATATTAAATAGTGGCCAAATGTATGATAATAGTTTCTTCCACAATAGTATTTCTGAATCCATGTTTAACTACTGATAAAATTTGTCTAAAATTTCCACCTAGAATAATTAACTTTCCTCCAAAAGGTTCTTTGTTATAACATACATCTTGTAAAGTTTTATCTACAATTTCTAAAGCATCCCAATATTACCTTAGCACTTTCAATATTACCCGCGTGAAAATAATTTCGTTCAGCTGAAGTTTACGCAAAGTTATCGTTTAGCGTAACTTGAGTGAAACTGTAGCCAATGAGACAATCCCACACGTTGATTTTGTATGGTGTAACATTTGGCGTAAATTTAGCATAACTTTTTATCAACCCTTGGTTACTTGAAGTCTGATGTTCATTATCTTTGTATAAATCTAAAGGAACTTCAATATTATTCTCTGCTTCAATACTGTCACTCAAAGATGCTTCTTCAGAGTCATTCTCATCAATCGATTGTTCGTCTTCGTTATTTTGTATTCCACTCGACTGCGTATCATCATTTCTATAATAATATAGTGTATTATGCTATGAAGATGTAAGTATTAACTTTTTATTGATTTTAGTTTATATAAGTTTGCTAGTATTAGAGATATTTTAAACTCAAAATTCTTTACGAATAAAAATAAAAATATTTAATTACGTATCAACATCTTCATCTGATGATCCATCAACAGATGCTTTATCGAAAATTGATGATTTGCACGAAATCGATCTATTCGTTTCTAATCGTACTTTTTCTTTCGGTGACTGTATTTCTTTATTTACTAGCTCAATCAATCAATAAATTTGAAGAAATTGAAGACCGCCGCTCTGGTTTTATAATTTCTCCATCAGTTGAAACATTTAACGATTCTAGCCATTTTACGCTCTCTGAATAAAATCAAATATGAGATTTAAATATTACTTTATAAATCAGAAAAGCCTCAAAAGGTATAGAAACTACAAGAATAGTTTGTGCGACCCGATATTTTTATTGTATCATTTTCATAATTATCGCTTGTTTTAGGAATTTCCGCTCAATACCACTGATTTTCCCACTTCGCTTTAAATGCCTTTTTTATCTTTTTTATATGTTCGATTGGCACAACACTTATTTCATAAGATTCTTTCCATAATACAAGAGCAAATATTTTTCGTTCTAACCTCTGCTTCCCTTGTCAGCGCTGATAAATTTTTAAGAACTACACTGACGTGCTGCTTCGCACCATAATTGTTTTTGTCAGCGTTTAGTGTGAAATGTGTCGATGTTGTTTTTGATTGAAGAATAACAACATTGGATTTTAATAACATATAGATTATTCGAATAATAAATCGAGTAATAAATATTGCAATATTAAGAATTATTGAATGTTGGACAAATTAACATTATTCATAACGTAAGTTCATATTTATTATATTACTAAAGATATATGTTATTGTTAATTTTAACAAAGAATATATTTTTAATATTTTAGAAATAATTTATTTTGAGTTAACCTCCAATAAGTTCGGATACGAACACATGCCTCGTCGAAAGTTTACCTTTCAAGGCTATTCACGTGCGACTAAATATCGAATTTATAGTCCACGTGATAATTTAAGCACAGAATGTGAAAATGATTCAGATAATGAAATAAGTAGTAGCAGCTGTAGCCACGAAGATGATGTTCAAAGTAATAATGATTATATTACAGGAAGCGACGACGATATCGGCATTAATTCATACATCGATAGAGGTGAAATTTTCATAAATGCTTCTATTTTCTTTTTTAATATTTAAAAAAATATTATCTAATATTCACTATTGCGTGTTTATTGTTTCATTACGCGACACTGTTTTTTATATTTCAAAAAAGAATTTCTTAATTAATTTCGTTGATTTATTTATAAATTAAATTTATACTTACCTGTACACATAACTGTACACATAACATTTGTCAAATAGTAGATTACTTTGAATTTAGTCCTGAATAGCTAAACTTGATGTATTCTCACTCTTATCCTTTTGTATATTTAATTATAATAATTTTTTAATAACTGATTTACATAATTTGGTATATTTATTCTTTTTAATCTAAGAAAATTAATAATATATTTTATTACAGTACAAACACATGAAATATATGAAATCAATAAAGGCATATTTCAAAAAAAAAAGAAGTGGAGACGGATATGGATTCAATTTCTGAAGGAACTATTCATTAACGTAAGAATAATGTAATAAACTCTGAAAATGATTAACGTGTATCATCATGGTTATATCTTTTAAATATACCTCGTTATTAACCTAAGGAAATCTAATATATACATTTAATATTTTGTTGTGTAACTGGAGGATTATACGAACGTCAGCTCTTTAAAAAGTCTATCCAGTCGCGTGTTAGCATAATTCGCTGATTCGAGTAAAACTTTTAAAATATGGGTGCTAGCATTGCAAAGCTAGCACTCATTGTCAGAGTTGACTTCCATAATACCGTAATACTTAAGGGAGAGGGTGGGCATAAGAACTTCTCTTGCATGCAGATGAATAGCCCTGTTTTTATTTAACTTTCAATATTCAATAAATTCAATAATTATAAGTAAATTATATATTAATTGTAATGATTAATTCTTTTTTGAGTCATATAATCTGAAGATATACATATTAGCACCTTAATTTTTTTCTGATATACTAGCTGCTAGTAACTATCGTGTTTTTCGAGCTTCTGTCGTAAGTAACTTCACTATCTCATAAGTCGTCTGCTTGATTTTCCCAGTACACGAGCGCTATACTCCTTATAAGCAAATGGATCGGTCGGGTGCGGGTGCCGGGTGGTCCTTCGCGTGCGGGTGGATCAGGCGTACAATCTGAGGCATTCCCTCCGGCTAGATGTTCACAAGATTTACGCATTAAAACACGGAAATGAAAGCCTAAGATCAAAATGATTGGACCGTCCCCCTGCGTATTACTTGCACTCACTTTCTTCCGTGCATATTACGAGTATCGCCTATCGCACTTTCAAAGTCAACCCTGTGTGCTACCATTGTTACGGACGCGTATTTTAGAATTAATTCTCGTACCCACGAATTAGACTGATCTGTTTAGATGGGCCCTTTCCATAAATTTATCTGGTACACGTCATTTCGGACGCGAAAAAAAAAAGTTATAATTCAGAATACACACATGCTGTTGCGGCAAAGATGGCGCATGAGATGGACATCCGAAATGCACTAATAATGCTCGTGAGTCGAAGTGCATAGGAGTACTGTAATTGCACGCGCCTTGAGTGATTTGTAATATCAAGAGCGTTACTGTGTAAACTATCGCGTTTTCAGATTCACGAAAACGATTATCTACCGGATGCAAAAATTTCATCCATTTAATAAATTTTTAATAAAATTAATTTTTCTTAAAATTTGAAATGAATGTCGAAAATTAAACTTTAAACTATTATATATAAAATTATAAAATACTATTATTGTAATTGTATACATTAATAATAAATGTTTTTAATTAAAAAGACTTTATTGTAACAGAAGGTGCTCAAGAAGCTCATGGAGTTTTGGATGATGAAAATTATGAGTCCGATATTCAAAGAGGATGTATCAGAAGAAGAAACAAATACTGATGAGCCGGATGAAGAAACAATCGCCAAGTAATCAGATGAATGTGAATTAAATGATGAAGCTAACGATCCTTTATATGCAGGAGCTCCCATCACTCAAGCGGAAAGCCTGTTAACCATTTTCACACTTATTGGTCGACATACAGTAACAGGTGTATTATTAATAGGCATTTTAGAATTGATCGAGAAACACTGTATACGACCTAATAATTGTTTAACAACTTTATATAAGTTTAAGAAGGTGTTTAGCACTATCGGAACTCCGTTAGTTAAAAATATTTATTGCGATATATATTTTTCTAAATGTTAAAATTCTTTTTGCAAAGAATGCAAATAAGGTGAACAAATTAGTTATTTTTTAGAAATCCCTATTATTGAACAATTAAGTTCAATGTTTAAAAGAATTGGATTCTTAGAGCAATTAAATTACCGTTTTACACGGAATAAAAAACATGAAAGTAATTATGAGGACATTTACGATGGTTCGATTTACAAATCTTTACCTGCGAATTTCGTAAACAACCCAAATGATATTACTTTTACATGGAATTCCGATAGATTTCCAGTATTCAAATCATCGAAAATCATAATATGGCCTTTCTACCTATCAATAAATTAGTTGCCATTTGAAAAACGTGGAAAAAAAGAAAACACTGTTGTAGCGGGACTTTGGTTTGGTTCATTGTAACCAGTGAGCAATTTCTTTTTATCGGTTTTTGAAAATTCTTTCAAACAGCTATATGAAGGAGTAGATTTTAAAATTTCAAATGCTGAGAAGTGTATAATAGTCATAGGAATGCTTATCAGGGGTACCTGTGATCTACCCGCTAAGGCTCAATTTCTTAAGGGGGTCTTACACCTATAAATTTGGAAAAGAATCAATATTTGTTTTAATTGATTTTTCGATTCTATATATTATTCTACACTTGTACAAAAAGTTTGAGTGACATATTTGAAAAATTACCGAAGATATAAGCAAAAATGTCAATAAACTTCTATAGGAACGTGC
>JAYJLV010085470.1:0-11919 GCA_036873485.1 Torymus texanus | reverse complement strand
GTGTAATATTGCATGTGCATATCTGTAATATGAATAAAACAAATGACACGAAGCATTTTATCAAATCGTCAGATGTTTAGCTCAAAGCTCGCGCCGCATTAAATTTAAAAAGGGTCGTGTAGTCTTGACACTATACGATATATATACTTAAACACACCCCGCATACAGTGATCCGGCGACAACAATGACTGCACAACGAAAAAGACCAACACACGCACGCAACTGGACGAAAGAGACACAGCGCCGTCATTTCAGATTAACGAGAGACGACCCGGCGACGACCCGCGCAACGAAATGCGCAGACGGAGGGATCTAAGAGAGATAGAGAGTGAGAGAGAGAGAGGCGCCGCTCAAACGGCCGCCGCCGGGTTAACTCGCAATGTCAATTGGTGCTCTCGGCTGACACACAGCCACCGCTGCCGCCGCCCGGGAGGAAGTTAAAGTGCCGGCCAATTTGGCCGCTGCCGCGTTAATAACTCATTACGCCGATAATACGGGCCCCACGATTA
This sequence comes from Torymus texanus, assembly GCA_036873485.1. Classification (NCBI taxonomy): domain Eukaryota; kingdom Metazoa; phylum Arthropoda; class Insecta; order Hymenoptera; family Torymidae; genus Torymus; species Torymus texanus. Next base: position 11,410 of record JAYJLV010085470.1, on the reverse strand, counting down.
TGCCTGACCGAGCGGGAGTGCACCGCTGCGATAAGCCACTGTTACTTGTTCCCTCTCTCTAGAGAAAGAGAGAGAGAGAGAGAGAGAGAGAGAGAGAGAGAGAGAAAGAGAGAGAGAGAGAGAGCGGGATACAGAGACTGAGGCTATAACGCTGGTGAACGACTGAAAAATGCGCTCAAGTGCGTTGGCCCTTTTTTTAGTTTTATAAAGTTGCCGAGGGTGTATTGGATGGGAAATTAGAGCTGCTGCGATGTGTGGGCTGATGAATACGGTGTTTGTTGGATCAAAGTCACTTTATCAGATTTATCAGATTAGGGAGGGATTAAATACGTATATAATTATTATACCTAAGGATAATAGTTTAATTAAATTTTACATTTAATTTGGCAGACTACAGATAATATATATAAGTTGCAATAGTAACGCATGTTGCATACTGAATATATTATTAAGAACGTGAGAAATTTGGTTGTGAATTTTATGTTGTTTTGTGACTGGTGATACTGATGTCTCAAGTATATTTAAGTACGTGAATGTCAAGTGACTTTTTAAAGTGGCAAAAACTTAGTAGGTTTCTTTCGTGTGACATATGAATTATGGTAATCGTACAGATTAGACGCTACTTTCATGCGTATATTTATACACCTCTGTCTTTTTTTGGGTTATGCATGCATATTAAGATAAAGTGTAGCACTTGTATTTTTAGATCATTAAATGAAGTACAAGTAAAATAATACTTATATTACTTATGGTTAATAATTACGGAACAGAGAAGTTACGTTTTGAAAAGGTATACTTATTTTCATGATAATTAAATAAGTGTAATGTAGATTCCCTAATAATCGAATGGAAAATAGGTCAAAGTTTGAAATTTAAATTTCATGTAAAAAATTTGATTCCTAACAAACTTTTGAATTTCCTTTCTGATTCAATCAAAACTCATTCAAGTTTGAACGAAATTTACGGTTAAGTTGAAAATTTAATTTTTTAAATTTTTGATATGAGATGAAATGCAACCGGAGCAAAAGAGTAACAGATCCTTTTCAATTTTCAGAAAATTACCTGAAATAACAAACTTGAACCTATCTTGAATCTTAAAGGCAAAATTTTTTATTATCTCACATATTGCTGTAAAAATAGGATTCTGATGAGAACTTCTTAATAAACCAGTACAGATCTCCTTTACAGTAATGTAAATCTATTTCGTGAAATCGGAAACTATACACTTCGGCATAGTAACGAAAACCCAGCGGGTAATCCGAGTCACTGTCTCTCTTTCTCTCTTGCACTCTCACCCGCTTTCTCGTGGACGGGCGGGCCGATTGGATCGTGCTAATTCGATTCCATTCCTTCAATCGCCGGCAATTGACCCATTGCCCGGCGCTTGATTACGACGTCGCGCGAATCTCCGCCGCAACCCGACGGCCGATTAAACGATCTCTCTCCCTCTCTCTCTCTCTCTCTCTCTCTCTGTCTCTCTCTCTCTCTCTCTGTTGGCCAGTTCGCCGTATAATAATCCGCGCACAGAACGGTGATTTTCCTAGAGGGTGAGTCAATGAGTGATATGCGACGAGTCTCGCGCGTTGGCTATAGTCGTCTGTGATCGATTTTAATTTGCGTTTGTTATTGTTTCTTGGGATTTGATTCGGTTTGAGAAGTATGTACATAATCCGGAATGTAATTTTAAAGTGAATAATATTACCATTGGCTGTTTCAGAAAATTATTACTTTTAATTTATAACGTTATTCTAAAATCTCGTTTGTTGTTTTATCGAATATAGTTACAATTAACAGATTGAAACACAATTCAAATTATAATATTGCATTCTTATAAAATCAAACGATTCTTTTACATTTCGTTGAGAAGCTTTCCAAGAAATATCATTTCAAGAAATATTATTTTAGGATACTCTCAATTTTTTTAAATAAACAGTATGTTACACACGTGTGCATACTAAAAAATTGACTCGTCTTCTAGTCTTCGGTGACTTTGAAAACACATGTTCCTCGGAGCTTTTTTACACTTGTCCTCAGACTCTTAATAGCACAGATGGAATGAAAGGATTCCGAGCTTTATTATCCATGTAAAAAGTTTCAGTTTACTTTAACTGACTGAAAAAAATCTGTACCATGTGTAAAATTATAAACAAATGTCGTTATTTTACAAACATATTGTGATTTTCTAAAAATTCGTTTGCAATTGTATAGTTTTTATACTATACTAAATATTAAAAAATTATTATACTTATTGCTATACAAATATTCTTTGTTCTGCCCGAATATAATGTATAATGATCTTCAAGAATTTGAACAAGCAGGTTAAATATATGTATAACCGTGCTCTTAAGTGACTGTGTAAGTATTTCTCATTACAGTTCATAAACTAGTCGAGATATCTACCTCATTCTGCTTGAAAGTTTTGATGGCTTGAAGAGCTCTTAAAACTCTTTAGAAAATCAGATGGTGCATTCGCAAACTATGTTCCCACTGCGAAATTTCAAAAACAAGGTATAGTTGTATAAGGATTATTATAATTATATCTGTTGAGAGTGTAATTTTATTTAGCTCTACATTACAAAACTAATTAAGTAAATTAAAACGCTAATACAAATTTAAACTTTACTTAAGAGCTAAACTTATGCAGTACTCGCGGTCTTGTTACTGCGCGCATCGTATTTACAGTTTGATTTTTATACAATTAGCTGTCCAAGTATAGAAGTATAATGTCCTATACTTAAAAAAAAACTTGTCAGTTTAAATTTTATTTTCGAAAGTAATAGAACTAAAAATGTAGCAGAAAAAAAATGTTATAGTTTTCAAAGCAAAACTATAGAAGACGCGCCAACAACACCGTATAAAAAAAAAGTCCGAATCGTCCTAATATCCAAACTAATCCTTCGCGCACTGACACCCGATAAAATTACCAAACAAACTTCGCTCCATTTTACAGAGAACGCGCGTACTCTCGTGCCAATCCCGTTTGCACAATCCGCTTAAGTCGTGCGCAAGCGCTGCCGGTACCTAATCCGCGTTTTATTTATACGTCGCTCGTCGCGGATTTATCTCGCGCGCCCATCGCGATTGATTAATCGAAAAGCCGTCGTTGCGCGAACATGCGACGTACACCCTGCGGCTGAAAAATACTCTGTCTGAATCATTGTCATGTCTTCTCTCTCTTTTGCCCCCCCCCCTTCCCCCTAGGAGGTGGCAAGAGAATTGCTTCGAGTGCATTGGCACCGCCGCAATCGATAGCACGCGCGCAGGGGGGGAGAGATGGTTAATGTTTGTATGCTGCTGCGTGCGTATGGTCTGGTGTGTCACCCTGTGTTTAGAAACGTTTGATGGATATCCTTTAGCGTGGATATCAACGTTTTGCGATGCTTCGAGAATTTTAAGGGGGAACTCGAGGCTCGTGTTGTCTGTTACTTTGTCACACGCCCTGTTGATAATGATAATGGTAGTACGCGGGATAGGTAGAAGATGAGATGGGCTCGTGTGACTTAATTTTGGATTATTTTTTCTTTTTTTTTTACATTAATTTTTTACAGGAGATTCGTTGAAATAATTATATTCAAATGCGTTTTAATTAAATGGATACTTCTACGAGTAATTATATATTTTATTACATTAAAAAGATTAATTTCGTGATTATAGCTATGTAGGCATAAAGATGAGTAGAATATTGGTTACAAAGTAAATACTAGTTAAGCTATTTATCTAAATTATTAAATTTTAAATAATATTTATGATTAAATTGAATTGACAGTATTGATTATATTGAATTATAAAGTTGAATAATTATAGAATACTAATCAATTGAAAATGGTTCAAAACATTAATCTCATTTAGATATATAATATTAATTTCACATTAATTTTCTGCGAGTAAGCCAAATTTAATTGAACCGTAGTATTTATTTCAATTGCTCTGGTGGTATTACTGTACATGCGGAATACCAACGGAAGTATCGTAAATCTTGCGGCAACAGAATAAACGTGGCGATCTAAATCTAAATGGAGAAACCCAAAGAATCTTGTAATGAATTCCGGTTTGGTTAACCAATTTTCTTGAGTTGTTCAATTTATTTATAATTATTAATGTTGTACATTTTCGAAGAGGTAAATCTTATTTGTAAATTGTAATTTACTTTTATTTAAAATAAAATAAAATAATTTAGTACATGTATGTTTTATAAGTGTATCATATTCTCTTAAAAATGTAAAAAATGTTCAATGACTGAAGTAATACTGGAACGAAGATCTAGGTATGATAAATCACTAATTCAAACACCACTCAACATCGATCCTACCAAAAAGATACACCCTTTCAAATTGTATAATATTGAATGCCTTTAAAACTACGAAAATAAAATACTTTTAACACACGCAACACTCTACCCCCGGCCATCATACACTTCTCTGCTCCTCTTACCCTCTTCAACACTCGGAACCTCAAAAATCATTCCCCTAATTCACAAAGTGCGCTTCTCTATTCCCGCACAGACACATCTCCGGTGCTCTCTCTCTCTCTCTCTCTCTCTCTTGCGTCTCGCCGTTGGCGCTCTGCACGTGTTTCTTTGCGGGAGACTGACTATGCGCACACAAGTGCAGAGAGCGCGTCGTGTGCCTTGGGAGAACACGTGCGTGGCCTCCTCCGACTGTTTACGCGCCGGCAGTATTATTTATTTAGCCGAGCGTTAGTTCTCTCTCCCTCTCTCTCTCTCTCTCTCTCTCTCTCTCTTTCTTTCTCTCTTTCTTTCTCCTACTCTCTTTTTCTTTTCGGTGGCGCAACTGATGAATGTGGAGCGTGGGATGAGCGGCCCACTCAGTTACGGGATTTTGATTTTCTGCCGGGGATTTGTCCGGGTGGATTTTCAGATTGAGCGAGGCTCTTCGTGGGCGAGAAGGTTATTAGTGGAACTGAAGCGTGAAGATTATTGCGATATAGAAATCGCTTTCTTTTTATAAGAATGATTTTGACGGGTTGTCCAAGTTACAAGCTTTTGTGATATTTCAGATAGTGTATAAAAGAAACTCTAAAAGTTGTACCTTTAAATGTTTGCGCAATGAAAGTCTACAGATATTTAATTCATTCTGTATGATCTCAACCATATTTTGTTTTATGTATTTTTTACAGTTTTCATGTGATTATATTTTAGTTTTATAGAATTATATGTATTAAAAAGTTTTTATGCAGAAAATCACAGTTACTGATTATCTTTGGAAACATTTAATTTTATTGGTATTAAATTAACGAAACAAAAGCGATTTTCACATGCGATAACTTCAGGAATAAAAATTTACAAATTCCGCTACTCGAGAACAAGGTGATAAAATATTCAAAATACTGCTCAATATACCTGCAAAGATTATTCTGTAATAAAAAAGGTTCGCCCTTATTAAGATGTAAAACGTTACAGTGTAACCGTGGTAAGAATATGTGTGAAGGAGCTATTAAAAACTCATAAAAATGAATGATAAAATGTCGCCTCCGTAATACTTATTTACGACGTGGAGATTTATTAAAACCAGTCATGTAAGTTGTTGCACTCATAATTTACCTACTTTTGAAAATGAACCTGTTATTAATCAACACTTTCACAAGACAATGCGAAAAAAATGATCTACTCATTCATCAAGTCCAGAAACTTAAAATTAACGTGTCATTTATTATTATGATGTTGAATATTTAAAAACTTATTTTCATGAAATCTTATTGCAGAATAAAGCGAAAAGCATATTTTGAATATTAATTAGGTACAAAAAATCTAATTAAATATCCTCTCTAAAGCGCTAAAAATAAAATGAAGTCTGTGTACGTAAATATTTTTGAGCATCTGTTTCTATATTTGAATATCCAGAACATCTTAGATCTTTATTGTGGAGCATATACATTTTATATTTATTTATGTAAAAGAATTTGCTTACCATTTTTTTCACCTGATATATACAAATATAAAAACGTAACGAATCGTCTTTTCTCCACGGAAAATGACAGTTATTATATAACGTATTTATAGGAAAATTTTCTATAAAATTTAATTGTAACATAATGATACTCGACATCATGGTAAAATAAAATTTCAATAAATTAAGAATAGTGAATTGTGAATTCATACTTTACCCAACTTACATTAAAATAGCGTTATTTTAAAATTCAAATAATTTTTGAGGTATAAAGGAAAAAAAAATAATTTTCTACAACATTATAATCCAAACATTCGTAAAGTTTTTATTTAACTATCCAATTTGAGAAGAAGTTTACCTATGATTCGACCAGTTAATACTATCGCCCTCATCTTTACTGCGGTGCTGCGTCGTGTCATGCTCGCTCCCTTCTGTCTCGAAATCTTGACACTTGCCTTCGTGGGGGCAATACGCCGTATCTACAGTTCAATGTACGACTTTCCGAGAATTTGGGACTGACTTTGACATTACTGCCAATATCTCAACTATTTTCGTTATTTCTTAACGTTAAGTAAACCTTACTTGTAAAATAATGTTTTTTTAAAACTGACTTTTTGTTTAATACATTAATCCTCTTACAGGATGCAGTATTTACTACAAACATGATGATTGCGAAGTCAATATTTTATTCAATTAATATAACCAAAAATATAAAAAAATTCAAATCATTTAGCTATAATTAATTTTCCCCATTCCATTAGAAATTTCGTAGTCTCTCGTTACCTCTTTCAACAAAGTAAAACATTTCAATCTTACAAAATCAGTACGGTTTCGAAGCATAACTTTCAGTCCTAAATCATAACAGAACCATAACTTAGCTTCCAACATCGCCTCGTCATCCACTTCCCCTTAACACACTACATAGTAAACAATCATCCCCCGTCTTTTTAAGAATTAAGACGAACACACCCCGGCAAAAGTTTTACCACATCGCACGCGTTATACCGTCAGACTACGCGTTTCTGACCTTGGAGGCTCTAGATTTGAGTACATTCGGTGGGCGCCTACGAGTGGTGGGGAATTTTTGAGAATTTACCGATGGCCAAGCGTGATATACGAGCCCGGCGTTGGGAAATTATTACGCGGAAAGAAGAAATATACGGCCAAAACTGCGGGGAAGCGAGGAACGCGCTCCCGGCGGTTTAATGGATTTCGTAATATTGATTGTAATAAATTTCCCGTTCTGCCTCGCATTTCTGATATATATTATCTGGACCGTATTGTTGTTATAAATACGGCAAACACGCGGATGACGCGTGCGCAGTTCCTTAACTTTTAATAATGCGCCCCATGGATTATTCGTGCAAGGCTTCCCGTATATATATACTGCTTCTTCATATTTTTCGTGAATATTTTATATATGTGCTTATATACTTTGCAATGCGTATATCTTGCAATTTATTACTTATAATGCTAGCCTCTGCTTCTGAATAAATGTCTGATTCATTATTGAATAATGGGTTTAACATGTTACCGCTGTCAATATAATATCAGCGCAATATTTATGCGTTTCCATTTTTATACATTTATTACCGGCTTTAACGTGGAAAATTCAAACTTGTATCTTTATTATAGCTATATAACGCATTAAAACTCTAGTAATTGGTCTAATGTCATAACATAATATACGACGCGTCGATAACTTAGAAACATTGCTGCACTATATAACTTGCCCATGATGGAGAAAATAATACGTTGTGCGATGGTTCTACATGTTCCTGGAATAGTTCGTCAAATAAAATTATGCACGCTTCAAGTACTTCCGAAGCAATACAATTTCATGTTACAGTCTGTATTGTAAAAAGGCGCTTTTCTTTTCTTACATCGCATTGCGCGTCTTTAAGGTGGTTATCGTTATTTTAAAATGGGTTCACTATTTAAATGTAAGTACATACAGATGTGAAATGCAAATACTTTCTGAATCGAAAAAAAATTATTGTCATAAAAAATTGTTAAACGAAGACTTAGATATTGTTCAATAAGTAAAAAAGTTATTTTCCCAATATGCCAATTCTTTATTTTTCAATAGATTTTAATGTTTAACGTCTCATTTTACTTTTTAAACATTCGTCTACGACACAGCCAGGCTTATATTATGAAATAATTAATATACATACAAAGCAAGATGTAATTGTTTACAGTACAATGCAAACTTGAATTTGATTGTGCTTAAACTGTAAACAATTACATGTTGCTTCGTATATATTAATTATTTCATAATATAAGCCTGGATGGGTCGTAGACAAATGTTTAAGGAGTAAAATGAGATGTTAAACATTAAAATCGAATGAAAAATAAAAAGTTGGCAAATTACGTAAGTAACTTTTTTACTTATTGAACAATATCTAAGTCTTCGTTTAACAATTTTTTTATGACAATAATTTTTTTTCGATTCAGAAAGTATTTGCATTTCACATCTGTATGTACTTCATTTAAATAGTGAACCCATTTTAAAATAACGATAACCACCTTAAAGACGCGCAATGCGATGTAAGAAAAGAAAAGCGCCTTTTTACAATACAGACTGTAACATGAAATTGTATTGCTTCGGAAGTACTTGAAGCGTGCATAATTTTATTTGACGAACTATTCCAGGAACATGTAGAACCATCGCGCAACGTAATCTAATTGAACAATATCTAAGTCTTCGATTAACAATATTTTTTATGACAATAGATTTTTCGATTCAGAAAATATTTGCCTTTCACATCTGTGTGTACTTACAATATTATATTTTAATATAATGGCATTACAATTAAATATAGTAAACCCATTTTAAAATCACGATACCCCTTTAAAAATTAATAGTTCTTCTATACACTTTATAAAAATAAAAAAACCATTTCGTATAATATGAAAGGGCGATAAAAATTTTCACTTAAATGTATATTATAAGAAAATTCACAGGATGCCGAAATGCGCTCTATATACCTATAAGTACCGGGCATCACAGTACCTCACTGTACACGTAAAATTTTCCTTCACTTAAAATTCTCTCGCCTGTCCCCATATAAAGTTTACGGTGCGAAGTTTATACGGGAAAGAGTGAGGATGGCGCGCGCGCGCTCGTGCAACGCGCACGTACGACAGAGACGAGGGTGGGGGGTGGGAGCAAAACTTTGGAACTTCAAAATTTCTAAACGCCCAGTGAGAAATTGTTGTGGCTGGCTAGTGAAGTACTTAACTCTGGTTGCCCTTTAATGAATATACGCGTTGCATTATTAATGCCAAGCCCTTTTAGACGCGGGACACGCACGCGCGTGTTTGTGCTGCTGCTGCTGCTGCATACCTTTGCTACCAGATGACTACGCGCATATAGCTGACGTAAACTCTACTCCAGACTACTCTGTAAAATTAATTAATGGTATACATGTGACAGTTTGTTTATAGGAAATGAGTTTCCGATTTCGAAAAGATTTTCGTTTGTTGGCGTTTAGTGTCATCGTAGAAATTTAATGTAAATGTAAAGGTAATCATGCGGAAACTACTTAAGTGGTTCTAGTATACGAGCATGTGTCATAATATATAGAAAGGAAATAAATGTTTGTATTTGAAGATTGCAGGAACAATGAACGTTTCGAAAAAGTAAAAGTATTGTTTCTTTTATTTCAGCCGTTTCTAGTTTGTTACTCTCGATGACTATTTGTTTTCACGTAAAGCACGATTATATAATGTAAAATGACTATACTTTTGCTTTCTCTCGTGGCTTTTGATTGTTTTTTAAATCATTAAAACATTTCACATAAACAGCAGCTCTAACAGGTATTATATGTAATATGCAGGATATAAAACATAGCATTGCCAACACTCAAAGTCTCGGGAATAATTCATATGTAAATATGTATAATAGTAAGTAAATTTATGTAAGTACAACTAGTTCATTTTACTAACTATTATTATGTATCCCTTTGAAATTCCACAACGAAATATGTACAGATTAAAAAAATTAGAAAAATTCACGACCATTACACTGTAACCCACGCGGATAAAAGCGCATTATCCGAGAGGAAAAGCGCGAGCGAAAGGCTGAGCTCAATCAATATTCGCCGACGATCTCACAGCAGTAGCAGCAGCAGCAGCTCTCCCGGCATCCTCCCACACGTGCGCACACGCAGCACGCATATTTGATGCGATCTTTACGGCGGCTCGCCAGAGCGTCACTAGAGTCATAATAATAGACACCCAACCGTCGACGACATCGTCGTCGTCGTGGCCACGGCAGAAGACAAGAAAAGACGCGCAAGCTGATGAGACTTTAGCCATGTCAAGGCTGTTAACGGGGGAAGCGCGTGCATTACTCCAGAGCGGAATCCGCACAAGTGCACGCCGCTCGTCCTTTGCGTGGCGCTTTACGAACCAGTTTACGCTCCCGGCGAGTTATACTACGACGCGCGATCATACACCTTCTGTAACATGTTTCTCGTCTTTTACATGTGTGTATATGTATGTATGTATGTATGTATGTAAAGGACGCGCAGTAGAACTTCACCTCGAGCGTAACGCAAGCGATAAGAGTACAGCGTGAACTCGGACTGTCGAAAGTTTGCTGCTTCGCCGCGGGGACGAGGAGAAGTTTGAGCTCGTAGTCGCCCTCGCATGGGAGGAGGCAAAAATGCTTCCTAAAGTCAGGCGCTCCGTGGCTCTTTGAAGATTTTCACGAGATGGGGTTTGTATGTGTGTGTGTGCGAGTGTTTGTTGGTAAAAGGGATATTGGAGATAAGCGAAGAGAGCGAGCGAGTGGTTTTGCGGTGGGATCGCGGTTCCGCGAACTGATCTCTTGCTGGGTCAGGATCAGGAGTTGTTGAAAGTAATCGAAAAAAATATGGGGTGGAGAGATGATGCGGATTGAAGTGTAGACGAAAGGGATGAACTTTTGGTTTTGTAATATATATAAAGATTATCTTGGGATAAGTGTGCAAATTAACTTTTTATCTATTTCTTTATTTGATGGACAGTTTATAATTTGCGATAGTTATTAATATTTATTCAGATTTACGGAGAAAATTGTTGACGCAACTTAGAATTAAATGAATATTTTTAATTTAACATGTGGAAAACATCCTATAATGCCTATATGATCGACTTTCAAATACACGTATAAATTAAGTTTTATTTTAGCAAGTAGGAAGTATTTTGCAGTAGAATAAGAGCAATACATGCCTAATTCGTTAAAAAATAATTCTGATATAAATCGTAACCCATTCCTGCCTAGTAAAACTGGTTAGAACCATATAATTAATGTAGATATCATCCAAGTAGTAATAAAAGACGATTCCGGATCGAATTTCCTTGTAGCGATTAGAAATTATTTTAATTTCTACGGATTCCTTATGTCACATTAAAGCATCCATCTTCACCATCAAATTATAACATTGACATTGAAAACATGTTAACAAATGTACACATCCTGTTTGCGTTATCGAAGTAGTACACCTACATATATA
>JAYJLV010085460.1:0-13738 GCA_036873485.1 Torymus texanus | reverse complement strand
TTAGAAATTTTTAACGACCTCCAACTTTTAGTATGTCATTTTTAAGGTCCTAAAGTACCTTTTAAGCAGAAAAAAAATTTTCGATTTTTTGAAAATTCTACTGTGATATAACCCCTTAAACATATTGTTTTAAATATTTTTTAGTGCAGACATACTTGTGATCATAAAGAGGCTTGAAAAAGATAGAAATGAGTTAATTTAAGGTATGTTAATGTTTTTCCCTTGTATCGAAATAAAAAAAGTGAATAAGATAAATATTAATAACTGCCAAATAAGAAAATTCTTTTATGATAGCAATATCGTAAATACTAAGTATTACAGTAAAGCCAAGCATTTAAACGAATAAAAAGTATTAAATAAATTATGCTGTTATTTAAAATATACAGTCTTCTCTTTAGAAAAAAAACTTTTATTACATGTATTCTGCAAAATTTTCATATAGATTTACTCTTACTTGCTTTGTAATCAGATCGTGGTTTAGATTTCAATTATAAAAGCAAGTATTGATAAAATATTTATGACCAAACCTACTATAATATTTTATGCATACTATATAATATTTGATGAATCATGTTAAACTTAATTATACTACATTTAAAGTTATTAAAACAAGTATAGATAACAGGCTAGTCATTATAAACTAAAATTAGTTCTATTAGGGGCTTGTTACAAATTATAAAGTTATTCAGTCATTAAGTCGTAGTCTAAACATTGTTATTTGCACCGCTGAATGCAGACATAGAAAATTACATTACAGATCAAATAAAGGAAAATTTTAAATTAATAAATTGCTGTAACATATATAATTGAAAAACATTTAATTACGCAAAATTTGATTAGTTTTCACGAGTATCCATTAAATCGCTGTAGTATATTGGCAGAGGTCTTTTATATTATTACACTTCGATAACGCGAATAATACTTTAAATCCGGGTTATTATTCGGTTAACGGAGTTTAATAATGAAAAATCAAATTGAAAAATGTATTCAGCGCCGATTATCCGCAAATGCATTGGATTTATTATTTTATCCCTATAGCGGATCCTACCGAAGAATTTGTAAAACCAGTTAGGGATGAAAATAAAAACCTCTACCTTCTCTATGAATATTTGCCAGGAAACGTTATAAATGTAAAAACACTATTTTTCGCAAATGTCTATATATATATTTCTTAAATGATATTTTGTTTTGAAATAATTTTTTTTGCAAAACAAATGAAGGTAATCTTTTGAAAGTAAAACATTTCTTTTGAATGAGTTTTCCTAATAAGTTGAAAATTTGAAGTTTAGAAATTCCATAAATTAAATATTAAAAATTAAAAAAAGAAAATGCAGGTAATTTCTAGAATAAATTCTAGAAAGATGATTCAAAATTAATTTTGCATAGTACAAACCGTGTTACATTATTCCGTTGAAAAAACGAATAAAGAGTTGTTACTGTTTAATTTTATAAAATATCTCAAATCAGCTATACAGAAAATTTAGACATGATGGACCAATCTTTATTCTCTAACACTTACCATTTTTATATTTTTCTCGACCAGTATAATCGTCACCGATTCCACACTCATTCCAACCACATATAAATATCCAACATAAGTAAATAAACATCCAACTACTAATACACAGTGCTTACTCGGCCGAAACGATGAAACGAAGCAACTCAGGCATGATACAATAGCTATTTGCGGTGTATAAACGTAGCGAGAGATCCGGGATAAGATGCACTCGCGTGGACAAGGTCGGGAGCTTATGTAAATCGGTGCAAGCTCGCGCGCGTAGGCGAGAGATTTCTTGATAATTCACGACGCGCCGCGGGATTTCGTAACGGCGGCCCTCGGCGCACACTCGCGAGGATTATACCAGGAGCGCGCCGTCAAACGGAGCTTGAAAATGCGAGGCGAACTGTCGCGCAAGCGAATAAGAGAGAGAGAGAGAGAGGGGGGGAGTTGTAATTGTTTCTTTGGCGGCACGGCTTTGCTGGATTGCGTCGCTAGAGAGGGAAAAAACTTGTCGCGAGTTTGCTAATTGTGTCTGATAATGGATTACTCAGCTGTGAGTAGTGTAATACATAGTAATTATTGTCATAGTTTGATAAGCTATATAATTGCTAACATATTTTTCTCTTGAAAATTACATATTCAGAATTTCACCGAAATTTCAAACAGATATCCGTCTACAATATGAATTTTTATACTTTCATTAACGCATAAAATTCTATATTGTCATTCTATATCCAATATGCATGAAAACATGATACTAATTCATTATAAAGATTGAATTTTTTAATGCTAATACGAGACCTTATTAATTCGTGAAATTATTCCGGATGAATTTTTAACACGTTCAGTTTCATATAAATATCACATGGAACTTTATTTCATAAGATATTTTTCTAATCTAGAGTGATAAAAAGATTATTTTAATTGATATTTCTGTATCAACAATAAAATTATTCAATCTCCTTTTTGTTTCATATAAACAAATAATTTAATTCGGCTATCTCTCTTTTTAAAAAAAAACTCTTTTTACTATATCATGCAATCATAAAAAGAAACCAGTCAATTACAATATAAAATTACCTCATTTTACAAACCGTTCTCTCTTTCTCCCCACACTTCTTACTCATAAAAAGTCAAAACCCTCTTTATTATTATACACTTGCGCGGGCACCAAATCACTAAAATGCGAAAGTGCACACGTTGACTATAATCATTCACCAACCATTGACAATAAAGAACCCCTCGGCCACCTCCACACCTCTGTTTCTCTTACTTATAATACACAACTGGAGTCACCGCACAAACCTTCGATCGCGTTTCAAGCTTACCGCGTCGCCAATTAGCAGCTTCCGTGGTCGACCTTAATTAGACCATGACCAATCAAATTTTCATTGAAATGGGAGGGGGGGGGTAAAATGTTTATGCTGCGCGCACATAAGCGAAGCCTGCACCGTTATACAGTCGGTCGACGTTCGCTTGCTCGTGCTCGAGAATTGTTACGCTAATGCGGAGTATCGATCCCCCCACCCGCAGTCAGTCACCGCCAGCAACGCGTGGAAGGCTATGTAGTGTAGGTGGCTTGCAAAACCGATAATGTGCAGTTTCGCACGCGCGCAGTTGTCGTGTAAAAAGTAGCCGATTATTGCCACCGTCAGTATATATGCGCGTGCGCGTGTATACGTTTTGGTTACCGACGATGGTGCGGACGAGGGGAATTGGGCTGCGTTGATTGCCCGCGGCTGCTGCTGCTGTTGCTGTTGAGGCTGGAGTAGGGGGACGATTGTTTTTAGACTGCCGGGGGGCGCGTACGTTGGGTTACAGTGAGGGATTCGCGTGAATGGAATTTTTGATCGGGTTGATTGAATGTTGCGCGCGGGTGTTGTTGAATGAAATTGTGTTACTGGGCCAGTTTTATGTACGTTTTTGTATCAACATGTATAATATTTATAATCTTTACATAATTTAATAATTATAATTCGTTACCAAAAGATAAAAAACGTTGTTTGTTATTTTTTTTTAATTTAATAAATATAATCAGTAGCTTTGTATAATTCTATATAATTGAAATAATAAATGTAAATATTTTCGAAATGTCAGTTAAAAAAAAAAAATTATGGTAAATAGCGTTTTGTCTACGATAAATATCGAGCTAAATTCCAAACAATACATTAATTTTTACTAAAAGTTAGTGTCCGATAAATAAGTTTTCAAAACAAAGTTTAATTTCATCATTTTTATAAATATAACATATTTTTTACAAAAAATAATACCAAATATTAATTTTGTCAAGTTAAAATATAATACAGATTATTTGGTCTTTAAACCAGTTTTAAAATTTGATGCTATACATTCTTTGGAATTTAATTCCAATAGTAATTTTGGGTGCGCTCGAACAGTTTCAATTTAAAATTAAACTCGGAACTATATTTGTACTATATACTGATACAGAATATTAGCTTCCTAGTAGTTTCATTTTGTTCTTCAATAAAACAAACTGAAAAAGTAACTTTCCCATTACGTTTAATTACCCATATCATTTTTATTCGATAATTGTTATTTTTAATTAAAATCTGGCTATAACATTCAATATAAATATTGTTTATGAATTAAATAAATGGATTTAAAGTCATTTGGCGTATTATTTACTTCGTTCAAGACATTTTTCGAAAATTTAATTAATCGGATATCGAAAAATAAAAATGAAGTAAGAGCACATTGAAATTCGAACTACTCAATGACGCCGATAACACATTCGAATCACTCTGAAGGCTAACTTAGTATAAATCATAGCATCCTATCGGCAATCCGCCGAATCCCACGACAAACCGATTAAATCGCATCGTCGTACCATCCGAGATCCTCGTCTCATAAACATTATCACTGCTCGATAAATCACACCCCGTGATCGGCCTTCACGGCTACGATGCTCAGATACTAGTCACTGGTTTATATGTCTCGTTCTCATCCGGTTATCTTGGAAATTAAGGTTTCGTAGGTAGTTGTCCTCAAATCAATGTCGATGGGGTATCAAGAGTTAAACAACCCGTAGTTTGATAAGCTTGCATTATTGAAATTATTGTTTTTCGTGGTTTTTAATTAATTTGATTAATGAAATGGAATCAAGAATTACATCAGTTTTATATTTTACCTTTCTTTTTGATTCAATAAAAAGTATCTTGATAATATCTAATACGTTTGTAGAATTAAAAGAGACGTTTAAATTTTAAATTCTGTGAAGGGTATGTGTATTATTTATATTTATCAAAATTATTTGGTAATATTGTTTATAAGACAAAGTGAAATTTTTCAAAATTTTTATAAGATCCTAAAATTCATTCTGCATTCTACACTGAAATTGACTTACTCCATATAACAAAAAACATTTGGAAAAATATGTGATTATACATATTAATACTGTTAATATTCGTTAAAATATTACTCGGATAACAAGAAAGTTTAACGGAAAAAGACGTGTCACCCCAAGATTTCCAAAATCTTATAGCACCCGAGCAATCACCAACCATGACACTGCTATTCGCAGGGAATTCCGTCGAACTTCAACACCTCTCGAGCCGAAATTATTAATCAAGCTTCTGCTTGTTCAACGCAAATATTCACCCGCTTCCCCTCCCCAAAAGAACAGTCGCAATTCGAAGCTCATATACTCCGTTAGGCACTTTACACACGCGCTCGCGTTAATGCAGCGCTCGATCGTCGCAATTATCTCGATCGTAATGCCGTACGTGCATACGAGAGAGAGAGAGAGAGGAACAGAGTAGAGGGAAGAGTAGGAGACGAGAGGAGAGACGAGCTAGAGGATGATAAATGACTGGGCTCGATCGCTGTCCGCAGTTATACGCGCGACGACGCGCAGGTTTGTAATCCGGCTGGATAGCTGAGCTCGGATCGCGTGCGTTCCCCTCCGATTATCATGAAAGTCATGAAATTATAATTTACGACGAGTCGTCAATCTGTGTTGGGCTCCCGATTGCTACTATGCTTCTGTCTCCGTATCGCTCTTTTGTCTGGTTTCTATACCTTGCGAATTTTGTAAATGTTTTCTGTCACGCGATTTGTATAAAATGTTTATCATCTCTGATGTATATTATGTACATAAGTGAAATGGCGCTAAATTTGGAAAGGAAAAGTTAATGTTCTTAAATTTTTTTTTAATTTTAATTATTAGTTCTATTAAAAAAATTTGCCTCGATTTAAAGAGACAAAAGATAGAATAATAATTTTTCAAGAAATACATAGTATAATGTATATATGCATGAAGGTTTGTTTTCATATTACACAACAAAAGAGTATCAGCGTCCCTGGTAGAAACGTTAACAATGCGTTGGCTAATTATTGGTTAATTTTGGAGTTAAAAACGTCACACTATCATTATTTTATTGTTAAAGATAAATATTTATTTTTTGTTCATAAAATCAGATTCCATTGTCAATATTTGATCATGTGATTATAATTTTCAATACTTACAATAATATTTAAAAATTTATTTAGGTCGAAAAAGCTTCCATTTGATTAGCATGTTAACCAATGAAAATGGTTAATTTTCTACCAGGGGTTTTCCAAATATGAATTCTGTAACTTAAAAGTCATAAAAGGGAATGTGGAAAAACGTATAAAAGTGAAAAGTTTCGAAAGTTCGATTGTTTAAATAACACTAAAGTGCTTTATTGGATTAACATACGACAGCTGCCACTTAACAATTTCCACTAGAAATTCCTTCAACGCATTGAATGTAAGTTATTTTACCACTGGACGTCGTGTATTAACGTTTCCAACGATCTTCTGTTCTATTGAATCTTCATTTTAGTTTATTTTTCTTTCCTCCTTTAGTTTTTATCCCTTTTACTCGAGAAATAACTGGAGTCGGACATTTATTCTCTATCACAATATCACACATATTCTGTCTAATCTTTAACCTTTCCAGACGGCTGCTTTGAGCCAATCGTATATTTTCGGTGTTCCCTGGTCTTATATTTTTCAGATGTCACAGCTAGTTGCAGATCAGAAGAATAACACAACTCGAACAGTGACACTATTGTTGTTATTAATTCCGAAGTTTTCCATTTATCGAATGTAATTCAAATTAATTTATATATAATGTATTTTTTTAGTGTGTTATAAATCCCTGTTCTAGATACTTTACATTAGTTATTTCATTCATTTGTAAACAAGAACAACGAATATTTAATATTTATAAATTTCCTTAAAAAGAGGATCCTCACGTATTAAGAGCATCAACCAAACAGCACTTTTGACCAACTTTTTCTTTTCGTTCACAGTAAAATATAACGAAACCTCACACATTCGTCACCTCATAAAAAAAAATCCCCATCCATCAGTAACCCTTTACCACCGCCACTATCCGACATTTGCAATGGTCCCATACGTCACTCGAGTATCTACTCACACTGCCACCACACTAGAGGAACAACAACTAAGCGCCGTGTGCTTCATCGGTAGATCATCGCCGCGTAAATCCTCCACCGCGTATCAGCGTGACTGCAGTGCGCGCACTCGCTTGGATTATCATGCGCGGCCATTCTCCGCAGGCTACGCGTTCGAGTTCGTTTTCATTATGCGCAGCGCATCGGAAATGGTCGAGATGAATATCAAGATCCGAAGTAGGAGAGGTGAAGAGGGTGAAAGAGAAATAGCACAAGACTTGCAAAGGTATAGATATTCGACGGGATTTTATTGTCTTTAAGGTTGTAAATCGATTTTGTAGTCGTAAACAGGCTCGAGTTAGCGCGAGATTTTACGGGTGGGGTCCGCGGGATTCGGAAGAGATACGTTGGGGATTGACTTATTAGAAAGCGAGTGATCGTTTGTGGGTACGTAGTCAGGGTTACGGGAAGGGTGTGAGGAAATAGGGCGGGTAGAATGTATTTTGATTGATTAAGATGAACATTGATGCGAACTGGAACAACATTTTAATAAGAGACTAAAATTAATGAGAGCATAAAACGTATATCAAATTTAGAGGGTATAAATAAAAATGTTGTTCTTTAGATGTACTGTAGACAATATTAAAAGTCTGATGAAATCTCAATTTTTTTCACTTATTTTCTCAAATTTCCACTTCACTTTCCCGGCGGTACTTGGTACTTCCTGCAATCAAACTTCTTCAACGGGTCTTTTAAAAAACTCGCAAAGTATGTATAATTTTGAATAATCGACGAGGAAGTTCACCTTCCTTTATTTCATCGATTTAGCATTCCAAGAAGATAGTTTTGAAAAAGTGGCTCTGAATTGCAAATGATGTCTGGTTCAAATGATGCTCTTATCTCTAATCTTTGCCGTGCGATAACTTTGGAGTCGAAATGCATGGGCAAATTAATTTTTTTAAATTTCACTATATATGGTGTTGATAATGAGCGATTTTGATTTTTGAGAATAAAGACATTAACCCTTTTTACATTAGGTTTCTTTTATTCGTACACAGCTTTAATTTCGTACTTATTCCGCAGTTTAAAAGACTCGCAAAGATTGCGTAATTACAAGCAATTTCCAGAGGATGCATCACTCCCTGCCGATTTAGACTTCAAAGTCAATTCCGGAAGAATGGCTCTGAATCGCAAATAGCGTTTGACACTGTGATCTCGTCTTATCTTTGAAGTGGAATAAGTTTGATGTTGAAACAAACGTTCACATAACTATATTTTAACTGTATTCCTCTCCACTTTCCCTCAACATAGACCAAAGACTTCTCTTTTCAGGAAAGTTCTTTATCTAATGTCACCACTCTTTTCTTATTTTGACAAACTTTAATGGATATTATTGAGTTTGCACTTCTTATTACCAAGCATGCATCTTTCAGCATCTGTAAACAAATGTCATTTCATGGAAAAATTGTTTTACCTAATTTTACTTGTTGTACTACGTTCTAACAGCGAGTAAGTGTAGAGTTTATTCTACATCTTCAATATTAATTATTGTAGTAAGTACAATTCTCTATCAATCGTCAATTACTTTAATACAAAGGATTTGTGTCTTCTTTAAAAGGTAAGGTAAAGTAACTAGTACAGTCTAATGAAGAGCCGTAATTAAAGTCGTATCAATAGCTCTTAATGCATCCCTTCCATAAATTTGTTTAAAGTACATTCGATTGCACCACTGCGCCAGTAGAAGAACATCGACGAATTTCCTAAGCCAATTACTTTCAAAATGCGCCATCATGCGGAGTATCGATGCCATTTTCCCACTAGTTTCCGAATAGATAAAAATTTAGTTATTGCAGCAAACACTGATATGCTATCGCGCGCATAAAAAATTGTTGTATCGCACAAGAGAGAAAGGGGGAGAGAGAGAGAGAACGATGTGAAAATACAAACCGATACACACCAGCAAACGCGAGTGCCTATTACGCGTATAAAAAAACCAGCTCATGCCGCAGATGCATTGTAAAGTTCGAATTGTTCGGGGCTGAACGTAAATATAAGCGATATTCGTTACGGTTCGCGTCATCGTCGTCATGGGCGACATTGTGACCGTTCCCCGATGGAAATAAAAATTCGAAACCGGTGAAAACGTACACGTTTGCCATTCAGATATTGATATCGAAATATTTGGTACAGGTATATGAAATAAAATATTGGTAATCGGAATGTGTGTATGTCGCCTGTAAATTTAAATATTTTTGATAGTTTATTTTCAAATGTTTCGACCTTCACGTTTTGATCTGTTTCTCTTCTACATTTCAAAATACAATATTGTATAAATATAATTTAAAAAAAAAAATGAAAATTATTTACTATTTTGGTATAAAAGAATATTTCATCAGCAAAATACTTCTTTGATGAGTGAAAAATGAAAAATATTTACGAATGTTATTCCGAATTAATGTAAAACTTTTGGAATAATTTACTGGTGTACTGCTATATCAAAAGTTGAATTAATTTCCTTTTCTTTATTTATTCATTAAGTTGAAATACAATATATTTTACTATTCCAAACGGAGATATAACTTTCATACGTTTTCATGACATCTTGAATTATCGTATCTTGCAGGGTATTTTCTATTGTCTATTATTTCAGTCACCTACATTAATTTATCCGAATTTTAGACTTATAACAAAAATTATAATCACTATATTTTCATATATTTCAGACAATTACCTTATTTGTATTTCGTTGATATATATTAATAAATAAAATAAATTATAAAACTGTTGATTACTTGATTTGAATCTTAATAAAACTAAACAAAAAAACTGGCTAACCTTCTATACTGAAAACATGATACCATATCCACCAAAACTTTTCATCTTTCTCTATGGATAAAAACATACAAACTGGAATGTCATTCAAGGAGTCGCTCAAAAAAACATTCGTCAAACTTCAAATTTAAAAGGGCTGGGAAAATACTGAAATCCTTTTGAATACTTCAAAAGTTATCTTTCAACGCAACCCTTCACCGTTTCCGCCCTTTCCTCTCAAAGCAAAAGCAACAGAAAGCAGCAGCAGTAGTGGCAGAGTGTTTTTGAAGCGACCGACCTCACTACAGCGTGTTCATGTCAACTTTCCAAATATAAAAGATTCACGCACGTATAGTGATTGCTAATTAAGCAATAAAAGAAAATCGTAAAGATCGTCAGGTTTTGAGAAAATTTGCAAACTTTCCCAAACACAATTGTTCCCGATACTTTCTAATTTCACCCTGACGTATTAACGGAAGAGAAAGGTTGTCACATGAAACTATATTGATTAGAGAATGTAGTGAGGGTATCTTTTACGCTTCGGAAAAGTTGTGTAATTTTGTTTTGTACTGACTCTATGAAATGTTAAAGTAAATAAATTTGAAAAAAACCACATAATCTTTATTACTTTTTATGAAATTGCTATTACTTTCAATCTTCGAGGTTATCCTGTTGTTTTTTTAAACTCATCTACTTTTTATAGATTTTCAAATGAATATTAAAAGTCTAATATTTAATTTTAATTAGTCCGTAAGCTTCGGTGACCACCCCATCAGGTCCTCTGATTGTCTTTTTTAATTATATCCTCCTTGTGCGAATTTCATTCTTTAACTATTCTTCTTTCTTCTTGTAACATCGAATTGCCTTCGGATTGAAAAAAAAAAATCTGAGTAGGAAAATAAGAAAGCGTATATGAAATCTTATTAAAAAAGGTAAACGATTGGTCCACATTTCTCATTTACTGAAACCTCAAATTATAATAACAATAATGGCTTGAGCAAATAGCAGCGGTATTGTCATATAATATCACTTTCATAACTGAAAACATGACTATTTAAACGAGATCAAAGCCTTATGCGACAGACAAATGTTTTATTTAACTTGAAATAAAATGACTTACTCAATAAACTCTCCTCATATCTCAGGACAAAATCGATAAACCACTCAACTCCTCTAACTAAAAAGCAACGCCGACAGATCGCCAATAGGAAAGCACCTATTTTTCCCATGCAGCTCACATCAAATTTTATATTCTTTCTCTCTCTCTCTTTTCCTCTCTCCTCTACTTTATTGCTTGGGAAAACGAGAATCGAGAAAAACAGCGAATGAAATTTATCCTACTCGCTGCAGTATACCCGTGTAGACGAAGAGAAAAGCGATTGTCAAATCACGTATAGCAAAGACAGATGGGATAACGTAGCTGAGAACAATTATATATAACTCTCTCTCTTGCACTCTCGCGAAATCTCGCTCAGCCAGGAAGCGTACGGGTGCACGTGAATCATCCCGAGCTCTCGCATTCATTCCCGTTGGCGGCAGATGTCTTGGGCAATATACCTGGCTCGTTAATTATTGTCCGCATTCGCACCGAAAATCCGATTCCACGTGCCTCACGGATATTCAATAAAGTCACTTTACGATTTGCACAAAGCGAAGACGTTCCGTCATGCGTTATTACTAATTTCGCGCGTGAGATATTATGCGGCTCGATTTGCTTGACGTTTATGACAGAGAAGCGTGGTGTCGTTAAACGGCGCGAGGAATTTTTATTGGATTAGTTTTTTTAAATTGATGGGACAATGGTCGTTTTGGATTGTTAATTGGATGCCGTTTAATGGTCTGCGAGATTTATTGGGGTTCGAGAATAGGAGGATGCTTTTATAGGGAGTATTTCATTGATTACGTAAAGTTACGGATCAAGAGTGAAGGGAATAGTGAGTGCGGAGTTGTAGAAATCTTTACTGTCGAACGGTGACAGAAATAGTATAGGAATTCTATAGAGCCAAATATACACAAGTTTTGAAATAAATAATATTGACTTTGTAATGTAAGATAATACGCAATGAAAATGCGTAAAAATGAAAGTTTCTTACATTTTTTCACTGACCTCGTTTGCCTTATAAAACTTCATACATATCAAGGTACACTTTCTGATGACAGGTAAAATGCATTGCTTTTTAGTTTTAGGTCAGAAAAATTATTTCCCGCCTATCATTGCTAAATCTTACCTCTTTTTCCCGATGATTGATGGTAGGTATATACTTTAACCATATTCGCAGTACTCAACGAGCCAACAATAGACTTATCGCGCTCTCATATTTTACATGACTTATGAACCGCACTCTTCGCCACATAAATTTAATATTTTAATTACCGAAACCGATTCATCATTCCTTAACGTTTCATATCTCGATCCGGGCAAATAAAACATCGATAAATTCAATTTTATCCTCTCGAAAAACCAATAAACGCGCCTTTGATTCCAATGCTGGAGAAAACAGGATCCTACGATACTACTTTTCCTCGCTGATAAACTCGACAAAAGATTTACTCACGGCTGAAAATCGTTAAACGCAATAAATACAAATTTTTTCTACCCTTTCCTACTCGTGCGTTATCAAGTTCTCAAAAAGTCTCGGTGTACACGAGTTGCCTACGCCCGCTGTGAGAGATTTTATTGCTTGTTTACATAGGAATTCTCGCGCTAAATCTTGCGTTCGTGTGCTCGTAATATTTTCCTGAAACAAATTCGAGCGGCACCGAGAGATAAAGAAGCGCAAGAGGAAAATAGAGAAGAAAGTTTGGTATATAGTATATGGTTCGTACGCGCTGCTGTGTGATTTACGAAGCGCGATATATAAATATATGTATATAAAACGCAGGCGTAGAACTCGTCGAAATTATAGCACGCGTGCGGTCACGTTGCTGCAGTTTTGCTTTGATTGAATTTCCCTTTAACCCGATATTATTGGCGCGATATTTCACGGTGCGAGCTATATACCGGCCTTTATCTGACCTTATTTCACGCGCGTGCGCGGGTGTTTTTCTTTCTTTGCGCGTTGCCTTTTTTTTAAAGGTCGTGGGTTAATGCGTGTAGGCGAATTATTAGCAGGTAATGAAAACGGCTATACTGTGGTGTGAAGAAAAAAAAACGGACTCTCGTTTATAAGGTTTTGTGGGTAGCGCAAGTGGAAAATATATATGATTCATCGATAATTTTTGTAAAGTGAAAATCTATTTTAATTATAGGTGAAATATCTATGCTGTAGGACAAAGGGTTATAGATTATTGAGTTATTATAGGTTATTATTTAACAATTTAAACCTTGGTTAATATTGTGTGAAATAATCATAAGAATATTATGATTATCAACAGAATTTAGAATAACTCAAAGATTTATTGAGGAAATAAAAGTTATATGAAAGAATAACATTAAATTTTTCGAAGCGCTAATCAATCACGAAGGTCAGAATTTACTGAGTAAGGTAGAGTTTTGGTAACTCTCATTAAATAATAGGTTTTTATTTAATTCGGTTTCCTCGTTTGGAAAAAAATAATACACATGTTTGATATTATACATGTGAAACCGAAATACATTATTTTTCAGTAAATCCGTACGAATTTATATATTCTGGTACTATTTGATCGGTGTTGATTAGGCAGGGCTTACTCTTTTTATTTTGGTTTACTTCTGAAAAATATTTCTTCATGTGAAATTAGATTTTCCTTTGTTTTATAACTATTTTATTCCACATTTTTTTATATTCCATGTTCCATCTTTGTATGGTTCAAAGATACCACTGCATATCCATTATTGCTGCTATTGAAACAGAATAAAATTCTCGACTATATAAAATAATAAAACGACATATCATAATTAAATTTTGTTATTATATATATATATATATATATATATATATATATATATATAGCTTCTGCAGTGTTCAATAATAATTTTAGAAGGAATCGTGCTAACAAACTTTTTGGATTCATAATTATCCTACCCAAGTATGATGAAGAAACA